>JABASC010003224.1:0-14827 GCA_019776185.1 Plutomurus gul
GGTCTGTGGAGGCCGGAAGGGAGGGAGCAGAGTCGGTGAAACATCGGGAGAAGATAATAGATCTGCTCGATGCGCAAGATCCTTTCTGCCCTATTACACAATAGTTAATTAATAAAAGATAAGATATTGGAGCTATTGGTTCGATTTCTCACTAAACATATCGAAATGTATCGGATGACGTCACAACAATTTTAAATTGCCCATCTTTAAATCCGGAGTCGCCATCCAATTTTAAACTCTCCCGCACCCTACAAAAGGTTGATGATAACTTTAGTATAATCCCGTACATTTATGCATACACACATCTCTTATTTTGGCAAGATGTCTTGTCTTCATATAGACGTACTGCATGCTCAATGTAACGCAGATTAGTAGATTCTTCATTTTCTACCAACACAGCGAAACCGAAACGCAAGGCAAAACAGATAAAAGCAGTCAAGTCAATCGCGTTGCGGTGAAAGCTAACTTTAACGGCCTTGCGCTCTTGGTCCGACCCGAAAAAACATCAGCATCGATAGCTAGAGAATGTTCGTCAGTGTGTGGAAGGTTGTGCGGCGAAAAAGGGTCGATATTAGATCTCGGTTTATTCGTCTAGTCTTGACTAAACCTCCTTTTTCCGTACTTCTTTCGTCCTCTCTATCCCCGTTTCCCCATTTATTTTTAGGTCTGTACTGTACTGATGTGCTATGCTTTAGTCTAGTATTGCCATTCCTTGCACAAGATATAGGTACGGTACGGTACAAGGCGGACATAATTTTATAATTCGTGTTTAGACATTATTGTAGAGTTCCTGAGCAGGCTGCAGATAACTCCATTCCTTGAATTAAAGTCGGGTCGGAGAGATCGTTTGCTTTTGTACGGACTGCGACAGTTCCAATTCCAATAGATATTTTTTCCAACATCTGTCTAATGTGACATTACAAGGACGTGTAATAATTATTTTGATAATTACCACTGCAGTACCTCAGAATATTTTCATATTTGAAAATTTGTCGGAAATAATCGTTCTCCTCACTTTTCTTCATAACGTTGCACTATTCTCATATGGTTCTGTCCTCAGGTAAAACACAAAAATGTGTGGACTGTAGTTCTTAATGCGTTTGATAATTTGATTTAGTATTTATCCTTATATAATATTTGACGGAAGCGTCTTATTAATATGCTAGTATTGAAAAATTACGAATTTTAGGGTCTTGTATGCAAATCATGTTGTGACGATTATGTATTTATTTTTAGGGCTACCTAACTCCCTTGGGACGTGTGCGCCAAATACAGACACATTTAAAGACCCATGCATTCGGTCATTAATATCACCTCAACGACAAGAACCGATCAATTATAGGTAAGTTGCTTTAATTTCCAATCTCAAATTTAATAACAATTTTAAATTTCTTTTGTGCCGTCTACTGACGAGACGAGGAGGATATGGACACGAGCTTAATTACTACGATCCGGAATGTGACTAGTGGTCGGTGAAAACCAATGCCACATAGCCCATCGGATAGAGCACAAAAAATAAGCGGATACCTGTATCGGCATTTAATTTTTTAAATCCCCCAGGTAGTAGGGGTGTGTTTAGGTTACAAACGGATATTAAAATGGTGATGTTTCATAAAATCTGATGAAACCAATTTTTAAAAATTAGTAAGAGTATAAACTATAGAGATCCTACATATGTAGGATCTCTTTTCAGGAAAACTTTAAATTCGATTTCCAAGTGGTCAAACAAAAAGGTCAAAGTTTTTGAAGCCATTTTTTGGTTGGTTCCACTAGGCATTTATCCGACTTTGTTAGATCTCTATGGATTTTGTTGAAATAATTTTTAAAATGACCGCCAAGACTCGTGCTAGTAGTCTTGGTTGTTTGTTTCGTTCTCCAATCTCCCTCTGACGCACCAACGGTATCACAGAAGCTGAGACCCCTCTAACTGGAACCTAACCACTATCTTACACACGCTTACACCCTCCGCATGATCCACAGTGACAGTGACATTTGACCTACTACCCACATGTTAGATTTGTAGACCCCCACCAAGAAACCCGGACTTGACCCCACCCATCTAGCAAAGTCAGGGTTTTCACGTATCATCCGGACCAAATCGAACATATGATTAGAATCGTCGAATCGTGTCACCAAGTTACCACTTATCAGAATACCTGAAGAAAGCTCCCTAAATGGCATTAGTTCCTAATGCAAATATTACAAAAACCTATGTGCATTTTATGTGGCCATTGAAGTTGGTACAATTCGGAACGGGGGGAGGGCATTGGCATTGTAATTCAGCCCAGAGTCAGACACATGTACATAAAATATAATCTGAAGTACATCCGAAATAGCTGATGTTTAAAATGTGTGGAATAGAAGCAACATTTGCAGGTAGCTTGGGTTCGTTTGGTGTGAATTTGTATACAAGCCAAACCAAATATTTTTTAGATGCACTGGAGGCTTGCTAATTGCATTTTATCTGACAATGAGTTCATTGAACTTGTGTGTGAAGTCGTTTTCGGATGGCTTATTGATCCATGGTAACTGTGATAAATATATATTATATATATATTATATGTTTTACAGGTTATCAAAATTTTCTAGTAGTCGTCATCGAAAACTACAACCATTGCGGGAATCTTGAAAACTCGTTTGGACCAATTTCGGGTCCGGATACCAGATCGTCAAATTCATAACAAGTCTGATTGCCGTTTGTCAAGGACACAATTGAGTTTCCTCAGTTCAAGTCAAAACTTTATAGCTATTTACATATGATAGAACACTGTCATTGTTATTTTCACGAATGCAACTCCTTTAGATTGTTAAATCCTCCCTTTGGCTCTACTTACTGGGATTTTAATTGTTTCCTCTTTCCTTCTACTAACCCCAATCCTATAATTTCATGGTGTATTTCTTTAATCACAACATAGCTGTAAAAAACACTCTTTACTTTCCTTTTCTATTGACTTGTAACTACTTTATTTGACCATTATCAAAATGAGTTTGAATGTAAATCGGAGCGTCAGCGACGCATTCTACCGCTACAAAATGCCGAAACTTGTCGCCAAAGTTGAAGGGAAAGGAAACGGTATAAAAACTGTTATTGTGAACATGGTTGAGATAGCGAAAGCTCTGGGACGACCCCCAACGTGTAAGTCGATCCTCCTATGTGCGCATTTTTACTTGTCTTGAATTGAAAATTACAATAACTTTTGTTGTTCTTCAGACCCCACCAAATACTTTGGATGTGAGCTGGGAGCTCAAACTCAATTCGACTTCAAAGATGAGCGTTTCATTGTCAATGGTTACGCATGAAGCAACAAAATTGCAAGATCTTCTGGATGGTTTCATCAAAAAGTTTGTTCTGTGCCCTGAATGCGACAATCCTGAAACTACACTTTCTGTTCAAGCCAAGAAAGGAACTTTGTCCCAAACATGCAAGGCCTGTGGCTACTCTGGCATTATAAAGGGAGGTCATCGCCTAATCACTTATGTCATCAAAAATCCTCCAGGTATCTTACATTATGTTCAAAATAATTAAAAGACAAGGTGTAAATAAAATTGAATGCTCAATACAATTATTTAAACTTTATTTCGAAATCAATACATGTATTCTTCTTCCATAGGAGTGAATCCAGCTTCCCAAGGAGCCTCTCTGACGGAGAAAAAGCGATCAAAACGCAGTAAACAGCAAAATGGAGACGGTGGCAGCCCACAAAATGACTCGGATAATGAATTCAATAACACGACGAACCATGAAGACGATGATGACGATTGGGCGGTGGATGTTAGTGAGGAGGCAGTTAGGCGGCGTCAACAAGATCTAAGTGAAGGTGTAAAAAGTCTGGCTGTCACTGAAGATTCGGAAAAGCCAGAGAAAGACAGAATTGATCTGTTTTACAAGTTTGTTAAAGGCAAAATGGAAGCTGGAGGAAAATTAGATGACAAGGAATTGTTGGGCGAAGCTGAGCGTTTGGATGTGAGATCTAAAGCAGTACTCATATATGGAAGCTGGAGGAAAATTAGATGACAAGGAATTGTTGGGCGAAGCTGAGCGTTTGGATGTGAGATCTAAAGCAGTACTCATTTTGGCGGAACTGTTTTTCGACCAGAATATTATGCAGCAGGTAAATTATTTCATTTGAGGACAAAAGTTCTCATGTAGTACAACTTATTTAAATAATGGGACGGTCTTCACATCGAAGGTTGCATGAGATCATAATTTTCACCTTGGGACATAATGTGAATTTTATTTGACGGTATAGACCTATGATCATGAATATTCTAATTGTATCACTATTTCATTAAATTCTATTCAGGTAAAGAATCATCGTGTTATCTTGCTGCGCTTTTGCCACGAGAACACTAAATCTCAAAAATATCTCATCGGTGGCATTGAGCAGGTCATCGATTTGCACAAGGACTCTTTGCTCCCTAAAGTCGCATTGATTTTCAAGGTAATTGGTGGAAAATTAAGTAATGCTTGAGTTTCAGTTATTGCAACCGATGATTATTTATGTTATTCAGATATGAATGCGATTGATTACAAACCATAAGGCAGACTATGAGGAAATAGCTGGAAATTTTTTTAACAATGAGTGTTAGAGAACAAAAGTTTTTCAATGCACATGCTTTCAATTCTTACAGGTTTTGTATGACCTTGATATTTTGGACGAAGAAGTTTTAATTGAGTGGCACTCCAAAGTTAGCAAGAAGTATGTGACTAAAGAACTCAGCACGGAAATTCATGCTAAGGCGGAACCTTTTATTAAATGGTTGAAAGAAGCGGAGGAAGAAGAAAGCTCTGAAGAAGAAGAAGGCGAAGACGACGTGGAGGTATTCTTACGATTTAATTTAACTCTAGTGTAGACTTGAAAAACATTACGTAAGAATTCAAAGTCTTCAAAACGCATATTTTATTATTTGCTGAGGGCATACTCAACTCACTGATCAGTAGCGCTGTTCCGGAATCAACGACACCTAAGTCCAATTGAAAATCAGTTCGAATGGACTTTGGGTTTGATAGGCTTTTTAGTTATATTAATGGCTTCAGTTTCTCTGGTTTCTTTCTGATTATCAGTCAACAATGTGGAGTACATCAGACTGCAACACAACATTAACTTTCAACCAAACGTAAGATAGATAGATAGGATAACCATCTGAATGTGTTACCTTGCGCCGCTGCGTTTACAGAGACAGTGGGTTACCATCCGCATGAAATGCTGTTGGTGTCAGCATTGAAATTTCTGGAATTACGATGCCACATACGCGAGCCCAGCCGTGCTCAGCGAAATCTTAGCTAGGCGAGCGTAGCGTTACGCGCGCCTAACTTACGCTAGCGTAAAGTCTGTACGAGAATGTGCGCCCTGGCGAGTAAAAATATAATTGTCGCTAGTGAAGACTGCCAATGTATAATTTGATTTATATTTTATTTAGATTGAGTACGACGACCGCGCTAGAATTTCCAGCATCGTCGATCAGTCCCGCATCATTGCTAACAAAACCGAGAAAGCCGTTGAAGATTCCACTGGAAACAAGGACGACAAAGATTTCATCGACATTGATAGCATATAGACTCGGAACAGGCAATAGATAATGCAATGCACAGCTTTCAGAAAAACAACAATTTAAAATCAACTATGTACTCGCCTTTCTTCACTATATATCTTAAACTTACAATTGGTATTAGTGTGAATTCAAGATTATTGATAAAATGAAAACACTTGGTGGTAGGGTTGTTATAGTATGTAGAGCCTATAAATATTTTAATTAATATCTAATTACTCTTAAGCAAATCATGCATTCATTCAGACATTGAATTGATGATAGATTACGTACGGCGTCATAAACTCATAGTGTTATCAATAGCAATGCTTGTAATGTTCCAGCTCCTCAACTTTCCAATTAACAGTTCTCTTAACTGTTTTGAGGAATTGTTGCAGAATGCAATTTTCTTTATGGCTGTCTATATAGTCAGTTCTACTCATTCGGTATGATATTTTCAATTTTTCCAGTATCGCTCCAGTAAGCCAAGCTAAATAAAGGAATAAAGGTTGTCAATCGCATGATATGATGTGTCTGTTATTCTGATCATAAACCAATTCAACAATAATAGAGATTTATTAATCTTACTGATGCCCAATGATAAAAGATGCATAAGCACAACGGCGTTTTCAGGCATCAAAATTCCCCCGAAAATACCGCAAGGAAAAATTGACTGCGCACTGCGCGCCGTCGTGCACGAATTTTTTTTCTGCGGACAACTAAGTTATATAACTAATATTAATATTTTTTAACAGCCCACTAATAAATTCGACAGAAGGCAGAAAAGTTTGACAGCATACAACCAAAAATGGAATTTAGTCGAGTATGTAGAATCTTAAAATAAAAAACCGAATTCCAAAATTTTTTGAAAGACTGAAGGTCCTTCAATGAAAGAAGGCCACTAAAATCAAATTATGTAAAATTTAATTTTCATGAATATTTAGTGTACAAGCCAATGAGCCCCCACATTTTACGTGTCTATGCCTATGCTACCAAGAATGCCAATACACAAACACAGATTTTTATAAACATTATTTTTTATAGATATATTTAATTTTTTAAAACCTCTTACCCCTCCCCGGCACCTTACCTGTTTTAACCAATCCAGAATCACCTCAATTTAGGCACCGCATCCCCGACCCTTCAACTGACCCTAAAAATCCCCCGAACTGGATTCTGAAATTCTGGAATACACTTTAACGGTGGAAAAATTGCATCAAATTAAAAAATCGAAATATCTAGTATATATATTCAAAGCATTAGTCAAACAGTAAAAAAAATGGCTTACGAACATACTCCTCATCACTGGCGAGATGCTTGAATTACCAGTTACGAAGTCCAAAAGAGCACAGTAACAGAGAATTCTTAGAAATTAATAACTAGACCGGAAAAGCAGGCACTAAAAAGTCCAAAAAAGCACTAAATTATTTGAAAATGTACGTCAAAAATTAAAAATTAGTATCTAAAAAGCTTTATAAAATTTAATATTTTTCAAGTTGCTAGCTGATAATCAAAAAAAATTTTGGGGAAAATTTGCAAAAGCGGCGAAAAAGGCATTAATACACACTAAAATCGTAAAATAAACATTTAAATTGGCATTTTGTCTTCCGAATGGCTTGAATGGATGTCTTCTCTAAATAAATCTTGAGTCCTTGTACTGTACCTGGGTAAGAAGTACGAAGATATCCATTCAAGCCATTCGGAAGATAAATGCTAAACACAATCTTACAAATGGATGCAACATAAAACAGCTTGCATTTGTTCAAAAACTCAAAACTTGGCAATGCTTAGGCATAGAGGCTAAAATAAGCATTTATTTATAGTTTATAGGCACCAGGGCCCTTCACATCGTGAGGTTCACAACACCAAAAAAAAGATAAAAAGCGTTGTGCACTACTCTATATATGCACTCGAATTGTAAATTTTGTAATGTGAATAGAGCAGTAGAAACCAGTAACTTTAGTAACCTTGTGAATAGAGAATATAGAAGTTGCACGAACTGAATTTATTGGGGCACTATGAGAAGCGGTAGTTTTTGAAATGTGGTGCAAGTAAAAACAGTTTTTGTTCTCTGCTCAAAATTCAATTCCTAGTCAAATGGGGGACCTGGAATGGGTACCAAAGACCGATTCGGTGGCTCCATCCAAATATCCCCCTATTGTGAACAATTTCCGACGAACCAGCTACACTAAAACCCACAACAATTACATTGCATAAAACCGTGTTTAAGTTCTGTGAGCTTTGAAGTCATAAGGTGGCTCATCATCTTGTGTCTGTCGTAAGTATTGAAATAATTTTTATCGTCAATCGTGTAGTTTGCTTACGGAAGGTGTGGTAAAAAACAATTTTATTAAAGAAAGAGATTCAGTATATTGATTCAACACTGACACTGTCAACTGATATCACAATCGATATTTGCTACACAGTAATTACTAACACAACAAATTAACAACAATTTCACTAGTATAATTAAAAAAGGAATAATATAAACATATTCTGTAGAAAAACAAATTCTTTGTTATGTAATCGAGATTAATTATTAATCTTTTGATCAAATAAAAACAATCTTTTCTGTGGTTCGAACTTTCGAAGAATGTGTAAAGTTCTGTTGTCTGCATGATAAGATGCCAGAAAACATGAATTAGTCCAATGGAAATTGTTTTTTTCTTGAAATAAGTGATCAGTGATGAATAAGAAAAAAATTATTTATTGTTTTTTTGTAATGTAGGGATAAAATGAAAACATCTGTATCTATAATGTCTTCAATAATAAGGATGTCATTTATTTATCATACCGTTTAAATAAATCAAGAATGTGCAAAATGTGCATTGAACAATGTGGCTCTTATGCTTAGAACGGGGTAACCTATGGCACCCTTTGATATTCTTGAGGCAATGAACATTATTTAAAAGGCACACTCTTTTCATATCTATTTTGAGCAGTCTGTGAAGGCAAAAGAGACATTAAAATGAGCCTAATTAAACTATGATCGTACCCTTGGCCCTTGGTGGTGGCGTAGATAATTACTTGTTTGCAATATCGGCAACCAGGCGCGTTGCAGTACAATTAGTTATAGTTGAACTTTTGCACGGCAACGCGGACAATGTCAGCTACAAAAATAATATATCCATTTTTACTGAGATTTGGTTAGATTAAACTTGTATTGAACATTGAAACACAGCACAACACTTAAATATAACGTGAATAACATTTCACACTTACTGTGCTTCTGTTTTACATTTTTTTGCAATCGTTCTAAACCACAGTTAACAAATTTGTGTAATTTTTGCAGATCCGTCACCATTGAATGAGCTAAACGGAAATCATGTCAAACTTGTCTAGTGTTACCTCCACTACTTCAGCAAGCAACATTTCTGATTGCAACATTTATGTTAAATATAGAAAATCGTCTGGAACCTTCTTTGGCTTGCATGAATATGGCTTTCAGGGTATTCCACAGAACTTTGTTCTTAATGTCATCGGCTGGATTGTAAGCGAATAACATTTGCATTATATTTTACCGCATCAAATTCACAAATTTCAAGTTCTACGTTATTCTAATAAAGTTTTAATTGGATGTCATCATTTATTGTGCTTGTTATTTTAGATTATGATATTGATTTTTTCAATACTACGTAAAAAGGCGTGGAACTATGGCCGCATCGCATTGTTTGAAAGGAACGACACAATGTAAGTTTCATAAGTAATAGCCAAATTGTAATTGATATTTTAGTGTTCATGATAGTATTTCTAGTCTTTCTATTTCTTAAAAGTTGCTGTTAGCAAAATCGTATTCATAAGACATTCAAAGTAGAAAGTTAATGGGTTGCCGTTTAATCAAAATCGTCTATGTTGTGATACGAGGTTCAATGTGAGAAATATGAAATTGGTTTAAAATTATACAAATAAAAAGTTTGATTCTATGATGTAGATATGTGCAAACAAACGTGATAACCGTTAACAATGATCCATCTGACTCAAGCGAAGCAAGCGACGAGGAATTAGATGCAGCTACAGACAACGAGGAGGATCTTGAACTGGAATCACCCGAGTCCCAATCACCCATCACGCCTTTACAAACCTGTGATGAGATTCCGACGAATCGGACACCATATGAAAGCGAATTATTGGACGAGGGGTTGTTTAATTGGATCAAAGTAGTTTTGACGTTAACGTAAGAAGACTGATATTTAATACTCGTCAACAGTCTAACTTATGAATAAGTAAATTATAGTAACCATGTTAAAAAACTGGTATGTTTAGAGATGAACAGTACTTGGAGAAAAGTGGTATCGACTGTGTGCAGTATTTGTCTTTCCAAAGGCATCTAATATTCTTAGCAACAATCATAACATTTTCATCACTGGCAATAATTTTGCCAATTAATTTTCAAGGAGGCAAAAGTGATACCGAAGGAAACATATCAGATTTTAAATTTTTTCACACAACAATCCTTAATGTGAACAAAAAGTAAGACATGTTTGATATACAATTTATCTTCCTTCCTTTGCCTGCATTTGTTAAGTACAAGCACAACAGTTTTATCTAGACAATGAAGTATTAATTGTGTTGTACCATTTAGCAACCCTAATTTTCTATGGGTTCACACCATAATGGCAGTATCGTTTTTTCTATTGGGTATTGCCGTAATGCGACATTTCTACGCCTCTCTGAAAGAAGAGGATAATAGTGCCGTGTATTCTTCATTGATGATAACAAATCTTTCACGTAACATTTGTCATGAAGAAATGATAAGAGAACATTTTTCGTAAGTTCCGGTATTATGTATATCCTTATAAAATTATTACCTATAATAAATATCTTCTAACCAATTAATTTTTACAGAGAAGCGTATCCGGATGCATTAATAACCGAAGTAAATTTTGCATACGATATTTCTGATCTTAAGGACATGGAGTTTCAAAGGTGCAGTGTAAATTTTTTCTTAAGCCTTGCCTCTTTCATGTTCAGGCTAAATAGGCCATTTGGCGAACCTTTTGACTAGGAAAAGCTTATAACATTGATTCGCTTGACGCAGTTTAAAGGCGTTTATTGTTGTTAAATATTGATGTGCTTTGCATGTAAGCAGCCATTTAAAATCAAGTCGTTGGACATTTCTGTGTACCTCTAAGATTTATTAATTTTACTCTTTTTATTTATAAACAGACTTGGAGCTGCCAGCGCAAAAAAATATTGGCTAAATTATTTTAACGATAAAAATGTTCGCCCTGTGATGCGTCCCTTTATTTGTGGAACAGTTTGCTTTTGCTGTGGAAAACTTGGGTGCAAAGAGGTAGTTTATTATTTCTAAATTTTTATCAAAATCCTTTGTTTTTGGTAGCTTGATTACTTTAATTGTGTTGTGTTACTGTTATCCATCATAGACTGATGCAATTGACTTTTACACATCACAAGAAATTCTTTTTTCGAAAGAAGAAAGAGCTGAACGGAAGAAAGCGTTAACAAAACCATTGGGGATCGTATTTCTAACATTCAGTGTTCCAAATAAGGCTGCTAAAATTATGCGTGACTACCGCTTTCTGCCAAAGTGTCTACGCATGACTCCTGTTTCCAAGCTCACCACGAAATTGAATTCGAGATACTGGAGTGTCAACTATGCCCCGCTCCCGGAAGATTTGTACTGGTAAGCACTTTTTGATTTTTAATGTTTTATGCAAAAAATGTTGGATAAATTAGACTAATTGTAGTTCAATGTATGTTGCAGGGAAAATCTTGCTTATTCGCCAATATATTGGTATATGAAGATTGTCATCATCAACGTTATTTTGTTAATCGTCATATGCTTTTATACAACTCCTGTATTCCTACTAAATAAGATTCCAGTGACACAAATCTCTGAAGGCTCATCTCATTACGACAAATATGATTACTCTACGTCAGCCTTTGTACGTTTGTGATATATTCAAAATGGAATTATAGATTTTCATACTTGGTCAAATTACTAAAATGTTGTATTACAATGTTTTGTTCCTTAGGTAGGATTGTTGATGGATACACTGCCGACGTTTTTACTGTGGATATTTGCTGTTACACTACCCAGTTTGGTATCCGTTTCAGATAGATTTGTTCAATTTTGGACAAAGACTGCTGAAAACCGTTCTAAAATGATTAAGATTTATTCTTACTTAATTTTGATGGTAATCATTTTGCCTGCGTTAGGCTTAACAAGGTAAGAATTTAAAAAAAAATTTCAAAATTCCTGAAAACACTATAAATATGTACGATGATATGGAAATTGTAGTTATGTTACCTAGGTGTGTGTAAAATCATAGCCAAGCACTACATAACATTTGTATAAATACAATTGTGTAAAAATATACTTTTGATTTCTAGTATCGCTGTCGTACTTGGTTTTGGTGGCCAAAACGACCAACAGAAAAAGCCTCGCATTGAATGCGTGTTTTCTGTTGAAAATGGTGCTCTTTTCGTTAATTACCTGTGCACATCAACTTTTTTGGGCACAGCTTCGGAATTGATGAGAATTCCTGAGTTGATTGTGTACGTAGTCAAGATCTGTCTGTCTAGGTCACCTGCTGAAAACCCGTCAATTAGACAGTCGGTGCTTTGGGAATTTCAACTTGGATCTCAATACGCATGGATGATGCTTAATTTCACAATGTTCACACTTTTTAGCTTGATATTTCCACTAATTTCTCCTTTTGGTATGTTATTAATTCCAGATAGATTGGAACATTTGTATGATTATACGATGTGTACTGACTATAGATTTTTTTTTACTTGTTTCAGGAATGGTATATATAATCTTCAAACACTACGTGGATAGATACAATATCTATTTCGCGTATGGCCGTACAAAAGTGGCCAAGGAGGTTCACACGACTGCCATAAATTTTCTCATTGTCTGCATGTTTCTATTGCAACCCACGATAGTGTCCATTCAAGGTTTGTCTGTCCAAGACGAGACCAGTCCGGATGATACCCAGTGGCTACGAGTTTTTAGCGTTATTGCACTGTGTCTTACGGCGGCAGTTTTTATTGGTCAAGTGTTTTTCAGCATGGTGGTTGGAACAAGTCTCAAGCCATACTATGTAACCAATTAAATCATACCTATTTATGTTTCAATGTAATTTTTCCAACAAATGCCACAGCTTTCTCACTTTTGTTGGTAGGGAATCTTAAAACAAAAGGCTGACGCAGCGAATATAACCAGTAGTAACATAGATATCGCAGAACTTGGAGAATCAGAATCTCAAATCGTGCAAACGGAAACTCATGGAGAAACAAGAATAACAATGGGCCGCTATTTTCCACGAATACTGCGGCCTGAAAAAGCTAATCATAATTATTTTCCATCGGAACCTGTAACGATTCATGGATCTTCGAAACATTCAGGCGCAAGAAATGGTTCGACACACTTGGAGACTATAGTGAGTTTAGACTTTTATTAAATGGGTTATATATTGTCGTGTTGTTGAAATTGTCCGTCATCTTTTTGTCTTAAATAATACTTCCTGTAGACTACAGAGGTTATCGTTGAGACTGCAGGCACATCCCCACCAACGTCTGAAGATATTGTTGATGAAGTGGACACGACACCTCCCCATTCTGACAGTGCTACCAGACCAAATGGAGTCAATTTCACCCCAGAAAAGTCAGACCCAAGCACGACTAATATTGAAAGGTGACGATCAAGTAGACTTAACTTTTTGGAAAGGCTGGATGAATGATGTAGCTGGGTCAGCTTTAATGTCAAATCATATTAGTAGTAGCAGTATTGACTGCAAAATGCAACTACGACGATGGAACACTATGCAAGCAGTTTTAATACTGCAATGTAAAAAGACACTAACTACTTCTCCCACACGGTTCCGCCAACTCGTACTGTTCGAGAAAGATTGCTTTTAATCTTATGATTATTTAATTATCTAATAACCTAATCAATGATTGCAGGCTTTACAATCATTGGCATGCCTCATTTTTGCGATGTAATTACATTGCTAGGAGATTATTCGTTGATCTGAGTAACATTATTTGTTGTTCATTTATTTCATTAGCACATTACGATAAATATATGTACTTATTTTATATATGCGTATGTATAATTATATGATCTGATCTTTGTGCCATTTGACTTACAATATTATAATAAAAATACATAAAATACAAACAATAAGTTTTTAGTTATTCTCATTTGTATATTTTTATGTGTACGAAAAAACGTATGCTCGTATCTATTAAAACTCAGTTAACCATTGAGTGAGGTAAACACAAGATTTGGGATTCACTACACCTCTTTCCGAACAATTTTTAGCTACTGGACATACTCCGCAAGGTACATTGGCAATCCCCGGTATGTCAGTTAAAGGTTCTACAGCAAGGAAGAGCTTGTCGTCTCCTTTAAATATTTTTTCTATTTTTCCGTCGTAAATTAAGGTGTCCAAAATACTTTCAATGTCTTCTTT
This sequence comes from Plutomurus gul, assembly GCA_019776185.1. Lineage (NCBI taxonomy): Eukaryota > Metazoa > Arthropoda > Collembola > Entomobryomorpha > Tomoceridae > Plutomurus > Plutomurus gul. The sequence goes on from JABASC010003224.1 coordinate 13,974, forward strand.
AGTAAGTTGAACCTGTTTAAATGCGGTTTAAAAGTGCAAACTCTTTAAACACATTTTCAATTGATACAATTTGATTTGTATGGTCAAATCTACGTAGATTGCTTACTTTACTAATTCCTAAATTGCCTATAAATTTCCACAAGTCTTCCAAGGGAGTCATTGCTACACGCCGAGACGCTCTAGGCCCAAGTTCGGGTGCAAGGGCTTTAGCCTGTTCAAGCTTTTCATTCAGATAACGAAGACATTGTTGATTTAAAACTGATACGAATTCAGATTCAAAGTCCTGATCTGAGTACCAAGCTCCTCCCGTTAAGGATCTATGTGGCTCTATATCATACAGGATGTAGACTTTCTTTTTTGATGCCTAAAATAATTTGGAGATAACAAATTTGAATTATTTGCTGGTAAATCCATGAAACCAATGCTATTAGTTAAAACTTACCGACACAGATTTTACGGCTTTAATTAACTTTTTATTTTCCAGTGATTTCAGAATCTTGTTTAATTGCGTCAATGTTAAATTTGACTGAACACGAATATCCCTTATCCAAATGCCCAGATTGCCTGCTTCTTTAACAATATCAAAAACAACCTTTTCTTCACTGTCGGCGTTTTTAATTTGGTCGGGTTCAACAACTGCTGATTTGACTTTGTAAAGCAGCTCAGTTCCTTGCTTATACAAATCTAAGAGACCCTACAGAAAAAGAATAATTATTTTTTAAATCAGGAACATTCATATGTCCTAAAAATTTCCAGTATAATAAATACAGGGAATGTTCATAAATGATGTCTGCAGTATGTATCAAGGCTTGTGGGAGGATCCATTAATGACGTCTGCAATTTTTGGCCAGTTT
>JABASC010003225.1:0-14816 GCA_019776185.1 Plutomurus gul
TGCACTTTGTGGTCATCCGAAGTTTGGGAACAAGAGGATGGTGCTTTGCAGCAGGTATATGCGACAGTTGAATACAAGTATCTATTTATAAATGTAATTAATAAGCATAAATCAATAAATTATACATATCCTCAACAGGTTCCATTTAATTTGTCAAAATGCGAATGATATTGATTAGTTCATGTTTATTACTGTGGAAAAGCTTAAATTATGATTTATGCAATTTAGGTGGGAGCCGCTCTATCTCGAAGTAAGCATTTAAAGTGTGTTTACTGCAAGAAGAAAGGGGCTAGTGTGTCTTGTTGCCAATCTTCGTGCCATGACTCGTTTCATTTTGAGTGTGCTATAAAGTCAAAATGTGCACTGCTGGAAAACAAAACCGTATTCTGTCCTTCCCACATTTCACATGCCAAAGGTGACGTTCAACATGAAATGCAGGTGCGTCAATACAAAATATTCACTTTGAAAAGTATGTTTTCTGATTTGCTTGTTTATTTGAAGGTACTCAGTTAAAATATTTTGTCATGCTATATCTGTATGGTTTTAATATTTCTTTGTATCGTGTTTAGGTAATGCGGAAAGTATTTGTGGATGCAGAATGGCTTCGGAAAAAAGGTTGCGACTCTTGGTCTTCAGATGTAAAAGTAGCCATTGGATCTTTAAGAATTGATCAGCTCGGCTACGTAGTGCCCATTTCCGTTGCAGCCACTTTGGAAGATTCCAGTGAAATTTTGGCTCCACTGCAATTCAAATGCTTCAGGTTGTACTGGTCGCAGAGTGATCCACTGGACAAGATTTTGTACACATTTTCAACAACCATAGACCAAGCGCCCATTGTCTCGCACATTTTTCAACTTGACAACAGAGACGAGGATTTGCATATCACCGTTGACCATTCCGGTTCTTCAGAGTCAATTGAAAAGAAATTGAAACATATTAATGAGTTTCGTGAATGGATCGATGAAGCTCCTAGATACTACGATGAATACAACATTGAATGGATTCCACCGTGCCCTTTCAACTTCAACGATGAAGATGATTTTAATTTGGACGATCTGTATTTCTACTCGCAAAAGCTTAGATTCGAATCTCCATGCTCTACCAACAAATTCATTACTGGACAGGGAGACGAAAATAAAGCTACCAGATGTATCGATGATGGCAGCGCAGACATTAAAGATGTAACAGCACCAACACTTTGCCCAAAGAAATATGTTCAAAAACAAGATACTTTACGGAAAAGAGATGTACAGATTGCTAAAAGATCTTCTGAGTCTTTATTGACGACTCCTGTTGGACGCTGTACCCGAAGCAGTGCGAGAAATAATCTTACAAAGAATGATTACGCGATACCTCAAGTAGACGGAGGATTCGACACTTCTTCTGAATCGCCTTCAGAATCCTGTATTTCTTCAGATGGACAAAAAGTAATGACATCGAACGAGGAGATTGCTTCAATTACCAAAGAGTTAAGTGGACGAAGTTTAAGAAGTGGGATGAAACTACCCGGAGAATTGCACAAATGCCGTCGCTGTGAAAAAGAATTTCTGTTCAAGACTTCTATGAGTCGACACAAACGCTTTTGTAAAAGTGAAGAAAGGCCACATGATTGCGTTAACTATAATTTTATACCAACAACTCGTAGGAGATTGACAGATTCTTCGACAAACGTTTTATCAGAAGGGAAAATTAAAGTCGTTGAACACAGTGACCAGAGTTTTTCTAAAAAAATTGAAACAATCAGGACTCGCTCATCGTCGAAATCCAATGAATTAAATAATCGAAGGACAATTAAGCACCAAAATCTAGAAGTTCAAAATGCAAAGCATGTTAATGTTTCCAATAATGAAAATTCTGAAAAGGCACTTTTAAAACAAGCAATACGAAGTTTTGAAAAAGAGGAGGATGAAATTGTTAATGAAAAGTCTGTAAGATGTGAAAATTGTGGTGTAACGTGCAGAAGTCTTGCCAGCCACGAAAAACACAAGACTCTATGCGTGGCTTATGGTAACAGTACAACGGAGGACGATTCAGATGACGGCAGTGTTTTCTCTGTCGAGTCTAGGAAAGCAAACCTATATAATATTTCAAATCAAAATATCTCGGAAGAGACATGTGTCGGTAAAAACACTCCAATTAAAAATTATGCTGCGGAAGTCCACGAAAGAGGAACACAAAATGAAGATGTACAAATTTCTCCAAAGGAGAATAACCCAAGACTTGACACAATTAAAGAAATTTTGTCAACTGTTGCAAGTTCAGATAATGTGGAAGTAGAAGTACCTGCGAAGAAATCCAGATTGCGTAGATTTCCCAAAGTAGCTACACCTGAACAAAGAATACGTACTCGCAGTGCCACCATCGCTCATAGTATTCATCAACCATCAGTCACCATGATAGATGTTCCAAAAACTGAAGAATTACTGGGTGCTATTGAATCGCATGCGGAATCGAAAATCTCGATACAATCACCGACTCGAGTGCTACTTCAAAAAAAGTTACCAAGTCCTATCCCACATCGTACACCAGTGACTGAGTTTCCACGTCAGCACCAAGTGGACACTCCTGACTCGCATTATACAACGCGAAAGACTAGATTTGGAAAAAAGCAAGAACATGCATACCGTTGTGATGCAAAAGGTCAGTTTTTTAGATCAGAAGATCAATCAAAAGTAGAAACACAATCTCAACGAGTTTTACGAGAATCTGCAAACATTCAACAACATCATTTAGGAATGTCTCCGGACAGCAGCGTACAATCCCCAAATACTGAAACTATGTTGATAGACTCTCACCCTGTACAAATTGCCACATTTCAATGTCCCTCACAATCATCTCAGCTGAAACAACCAAGTCTACCTGATTGTCACAACTTTATTGATGCTGATGGACAATTATTAAATGTACAAGTGCCTTCCACCAGTCTTCAGCAATATCATTCACAATTTCAACAACAGGGTCCGCTTTTACCAGTACAACAACCACAACTTCAACAACCTGAGCAGCATTTATCATTCAATCAACGTCAACAGTGTGATACTTCACAAGGCCTTCGACAAAAAGTAGTTTTAAAGCAGCCGCATCTACCGGTACAACAGAATTCAACGATATCCCTTCAGCAGCCACCTCAGAAACCCAAACGTCAATCGTCGATGCACCCGGACGAGCATGATGTGCCTTTGCAGCTACAGCAGCCACTTCAGGAACAAATGGATGTTCATCCCCCTTCCGAAGTTTCGCATTTACCGTACCAAATCCAAATCCATCCAATTGGCCCGCAGCCTATAGCAGTACGGCCAGTAATACACGAGGAATCTTTATATTACGTCCTTCATGAAGGAATTGAGGTGCCTTCAATCCGAAAGAGCAGTTCACTGAAACCCAAAGTTCAATTAACCAAGAAAGTTAATAACGAAATAATTGCAGTGGATTCTCCGCAGAGTAAAACCAATTATCAAGATAATCACTGTTCGGATGATTCGTCGGCAAAGAAACTCGTCTCGCATCCGAAGTTTTTAGGTTTTCCTGATGTTTCTTCCGTAAATGCCATGTCCAATCATGCACCTTCAGCTACCCTTAACACTGTCGTTAATTGCACTTTAAATTCGAAAGTGATTTATCCGAGCCAGTCTACTTCTGAAATTTTAATGGAAGTCAACTTTGTCGGAGATAGTAACTCCAGTTCTAAAATTCAAGATGAAAAAGTGGACATTTCTCATTGTGATTCTTCTGTTGCAATGATCAATACTCAAGTCTCCTTACAAAACCAGAAAGGAGGAGAATTTTATTCTGGTAAAAATGGGCCATCCACAATAAGGAGCTTAAAATGTAAGGGCAAATTGCCCGATGGAGAACGTGTAGCAGTTCATCCTTGGGTTCATGCTGAACCCACACCGGACCATGCTTCGGACCGAGAGTGCAACGTTAGCGTAGATGACGATCAAACAATTAAATCGTCACGATCCAATGCTGGAAATGATACAAACCGATTAAGAATGGTTCGTGTTCCTTTTTCCAATTCCAACATTTCTTTAATTCATTTTAATGTAAAATGCTCGTTATGTTGCTGGCGCTATAAATAAAAAAGTTTATTCTCAGACTCACAGAGCCGTTATAGTTTATGAAGTTAAATGCGAAGAAATTGTTCTGCAACGATCAAGTGACGTAGATGCTGTTTGGAATCATATCTTTGACAATGTCCAAGGAACCAGATTGAAACATCATCTCCCTCCGTTGGCAAACTCGCCTACAAACTTTTCTGTCACTGGTTAGTCATATTTTCACCGTTGTCTTAGGACAACGGTGGAATAGGAATTTTCAGTTTTCTATTTTTATTTTACTATTCCATTTGTTTTAGAAAAGCGAGGAGTGCCGACGGGGTTCAATATGCTAGGACTTACACATTGGGCGGTACAATTTCTTTTGGAACAACTACCAGGAGTTAAATCTGCAAAGAATCAATTTCAATTTCATTCACCTTCAAGTTCAAGCAATGATGAAGATGGTCCAAATCCATTGAATAAAAGTGGATGCGCAAGGGCAGAAGGATACACTGGAAGGAAACCATTTGATATGTTTGGATGGCTTGCTTCGAAGCACAGAATGCTCCCCTCTACTGTACAAAAGTATGTTATGTTGCTCTTATTGTTTGTTGTTCATTGCATGCTTCATTAAATGAATAATTTTCATATCAATAATCTTTGTACAGTTTGGAAGAAGATAAAGCCCTAGGTCTGCCTATTGCAATGAGATTTAGAAATCTAAAAGAAAAATCTAATGCCATTTTAACTGTTTATTGGTCTGGCATTCATGGACGAGGTTTGTACGCTCGACGTAATATTGAGAAAGGAGAAATGATCATTGAATATGCGGGCGAGGTATACAAAAATTATCACAATGTGACTGTACATTCATTAACTGAGAAGATTAAGATTCACTAATATTGGGAATTTATGGTGTTTTTAAAATTCAGGTGATAAGGTCTATTGCGTGCGACCTGAGGGAAAAGTACTATATATCTAAAGGTATTGGTTGCTACATGTTCCGTATAAATCAGAAGTTTGTGGTAGATGCTACAATGAAAGGGAACGCTGCAAGATTCATTAACCATTCTTGTGAGGTAAAGAATGTTCGGTTTTCTACAGAATTTCCATGATTTTTATGAAAATTCAAATTTTTGCCCTTTTTGTTTCAGCCGAACTGTGAATCAAAAGCGGTGAAAATTTTAGGCAACATGCATATACTTATATTTGCCCTTCGTCGCATTAACGGTGGGGAGGAATTGACCTACGATTATAAATTCAACTATGAAGACGACAAAATTCCATGTACCTGTGCATCAAAGAGGTGCCGAAAATACTTGAATTAGTATAACATTTTGTTTTAATTCGGTAAAGCTCGCTGTCACGACTGGTTCGTTGTTGTTATTTCTATTTTAACAATGATATAACTACTACACGCTGTTACCTACCAATACTGCATGGATTTGGTGGGTGAACTGTATTTTTAATGTGTGCATGTTAAAATCAAGTTGGCTGACAACCTATATTTCTGGCACTCAATTTAGTTACATAAAACGAGTTTAAAGTTTGAACCCTTGGCTTTTGCCTTCGTAATTAAGTATGTTTTAAATGTAATTTTATCTTGTTGTATATGTATATAACAACCCTTATTATATTGTTAATCTTTAACAGTGGATTAAATGACACGTTTAGATTAAAATTGGAAAAATTGGAAAATTCTTTTTTTATAGATTTTTTGGTAAACTCTACCGTGTATTCACGGGAAATGTTTGTTTTTTGGTTGGAGAGTTTATTACATATTTCCCATTAGCTACCAAATTAGGCAATTCGCTAAACAGTTCGCTTGATCAGTGAAAACATTGAAGAATTTTAAGAAATAGTGTTTTAGGGATTAATTTGCAGCATGAATTCTGGCATTAGATATAACAGACAGTATGAATGTACTGTGCGATGCTTATTCGACGATTATGCATAAAGGGAAAATTCATGGTTACAATTTGCTTACAATGCTAATCAGAGTTCTTGAATGTTCAAGTGTGCTGTGAATGCATCCTGACGATTTATTGCATTACTCACTAATACCGAAGGATTCATGCATAAAATGCAATCCATTTAAGTTCATAGTCCGTTAAATCGAGTATTCATTGCTCGTCATCGAATATTGGATCACCTCCTGCTTACCTGAGTTACCTGTCACGCAGAAATCGTACACACATTTTAAATTGTTGGTGCCAATGTCGATTGAATATTAGAAGTAGGTAGACAATGCAAAATGCTGTACAAGGGCGTAATGAACAAAAAACAGGAATTTGTCCAGTAAACGAAACAGGATGGGAAGTACTAATGATATCTGCTAAATAAAATGCTCATTTAGCACGTGAACGATAGGACATGAACGGCAGTGGAGCTTCCAGAATGCACAGGCAGGTTACCAAGTCTCGTCCCCACAACTCCCCTTTAATTCACAAGCAGAGAAAAGTTGAGCGTTAGAAAATGGCAAAGCCCGACTTGCACGGCGAAAAGAAGCAAAGTCAGATATCTAAAAAAAAAGCAGGGAATGTAGTCCTGAAGTGGGTTTGATAATGAGCGGCCACCCGTGACCTCCTTGTTCACATCTGCAATGCAAAAAGAACGTTTTAGTGCTAAGGCTGGCGCTGCTTGTGCTTCTACTCCGTCAGTTCCCTGTCTCCAGCCACACAAAGAATTCACCCCTACCAATTGTAAATTGTTTTTTGTCTCTTTCCGATTTCCGAGTCACATAAAAAATGGGAGTTTCTGCAATGCTAATTCCACAGTCTTCCACTACATATATATATATATATATGTATCTACTTGTATACTATGTATATACATTACAATGTAAGTAGGAGCATTTATGCTGGCCTTCTAAGCATGACATAGCCCAGTGACTCCTTTCAGGTTCAGCGTTAGGGAAAAGGTGACAGCGCGTAGTCAAAAGTTGTCTGCTACTTAAAATGCCATTTGGCACGGCACTTTTTGCAGGAATAGGGAATATCAAGATCAAGTGGCCAGTCAATGGCTTCAGTTCATTTCGTCAGTTTAGTTTCTTCTGATGTCCTTGAAAAGCTATATAACAGCTATATGGGCAGTGAGAGTCATGCAATGCAAACGTTGTCGTTCCTGCGAGTCACTACTCACGTAAAACCATATTTATTCATCCTTAATTGTAAACGTGGCTCTGGAATTGCTAGTAAATGTCTCCTGAATCATAACTTTTCAAATGAGTCGATTTTGGGAGAATGTGCTTCTTGCATAGTAAATGTTGTGTGCTAACACCGAAGGCATTCCGTCTCACTTTTAAAGCCATGTGCATACTGGATGTACAGCTTAAAGTTCTCCATTGCCTAATAATTTGCGTCGGAGGTAGTCTTCTTATCTGAGAGTCTCAGTCACGTCTTCTGCTGAGCATTTAAATGTGTATTGCTCATTCGAATGGAATGCTGCAACACGAGTAAAAACTAATTAAGCCTATAGAATTCTGCTTTTCAAATTCACACATTTCGTGTTTATAAGAAAACAAAGCGCTTTTCACTAAACTAATGGTTGAAAAGAAATTTTGCCTTCTCTGTGCTAATGACTGTCATTCCCATTTAGCGCGTGCAATTTGTCACCACCTTTGCTTGGTGTACTCATTCGGTGATACATGAAATAGACTTGTACATACTCGTGTTATCTGCTTTGTTAAGAAAGAGAACTTTAGGTGTGTGTGTCTCTCTAGTTAATTATAATTATAAACCAAATCAAAGTGTATGATAAAATTTAAGAAGGAATTAGGTTTATAGGTTTGTGGGTATCCTCAATGCTTCAGGTCTTTCATGTTATGCCTCCAAATTGCAATCCGTTTATCGGTATACATACTTTCTACAATTTCTAATAAAAGTCTCTTCTAATAAAAGAGTTTTTTCATTTTAAAAATGTACGCAGAAAAAGTTTAGACTTTTTTCAATCAAGTTGGGTAACTTAATAAGTAATAAAGTAAAAAAAAAAGGCCGATTTATAACAATTCATTTATTATGGATAGTAAAATTTCGTTTATTCATTTATGTATTAGTTAGCTAACAAGTAACCGTAGAAGGAAAGCCGAGTTGGGTAAAATATTTAATTTACGACCAAACGTCACAATTTTTCAGCAATGCTTCCAATTAAAACATCTGCATGTAGCAGATGTCGAATGCATTGTTTTCATGGACCTATTAGGAGTTGCATGGAGAGTGATAAATTTTCGCAGAAATTCTGAGCCAAGAGCATTTGTATTGTTGTATGCGTATCCCTTGTGCATTCAACTTTTCTTATCCTCCTCACACCTATTACTCATACACAGAGAAATCCAATGCCAATGCTATCTTTCAGGAAAACTGAAGACGAGAAAGACGTGAAGAAGCTATCTGCTGAATTTCGTGTAGCGAGCGCATTTGTTGGAAAGAAATGATACGAACGTTTCTGTCCCCCTCTCAGGTAGTCTAATCCTACGGATGATGTGATAAGAACTGCATTCCTATATCTCATCCTAGTTAACTTTGCCGGAGTATACCAGTCGATATATCCATCTGCTTCTCAAGCAACTCATGAATACACGATGAACTCATGACTATGAGTGTTGCGTATACCGGCTTCTTCTATTATCTCTGATCTTTCTTATATCTTCACATAATAGTCCTTCTCTCCCACATCTCTCTGTCTATATCCATACCGTATACCTCCAACCAGTGTTTCGGGTAATAATCACAGTGGAATGAATTACTGTGATCAAGTGTGTTTAAACGCTTGAACACGCAGACGGTTGGTGTGATTAAAAGGGATGGGGAGTAACAATTAATCACATTTAATCTGAAATCACAGTATTTAATCCCATTGTGATGGAATTTTAACTGGAAAAGCTTCATTTACGAAACCCTGCCTTCAAGTAACATGGTGTATCTCTCTTTCTCTCTCACACAATTGCTGTGTAAGTCTTTTCAACCATCTGCCTATGAGTAAGCCAATGTATTTAAAAATCTGTCATTCTATTTCCAGAGATTTCCAATTCTTGTTTTGATGACCCACACACAACACACACAACACACAAATCTGTTGTGAGCACAGTACAGATAATCTTATCAAAGAACGTACGTATGAGTATCTCCTTAGTTTATTTCCCATCAGAATCCTCATATGACATTTAAGGACCGAGTCGTATTGATTGCTGTGTTTACGGCACAGACAAAAGCAACAGAGCGAGCAAAATATTATATTGCTGCTGTTCGTGAATAAGAGCCGCATGACTTGGTTGGCAAATATTCTATTAAGAGGATGCCCCTTTTGTGTACACAAGCAATTTGCAAAGAATTGATGTGATGTACATTCCCTAATCTGTTCTCTGTATATATTTGGCGGTGGTTGAACGGAAAGTTCTCATTTGCAAACGAACGTAGCTCTTTACTCCATTTGTGACTTGCTGTGCCTTTATAAAATTCTCCACGACAATACTGTACCTTCTTCTTTCGACTGCACCCAGTCACCAACAATTTTACTATTTTCGTAAACTGGATACAGAGGTAAGTATACTACACATAAAGGAAGGCACGGGGAAAGGAGAGATTATACCGCTCCATCCAACTACTAAAGTTCATTTCAGTGAGCACACAGCATCCCACAATCTCTCAGCAAGTTTAACAGACACGAAAAAGAGAGAGAGAGAGCGAGGCTTTTAAACTTGCATTGCATTTGTGAAGGATCCTCCTACTCTGAAACTGAATGCCCACGTAGTGCATTCACACAGGGACTGTACCAAGTAGTACGTGAATGATATAGCTATTCAGTAACAATGGTAGTAAGTAAGTAAGTAAGTAAGTATAGTAGGTGGTGGCTTAAGTCAAAGCAAAGCTAGTAAACGTAAGTAACCCAAAAGCGAACAAGTCCATGCATAGTCTTCAATTTGTTTAGCGTAGGAAAGGCAAGGAAACCAAGTCACAAATATATCTGCATAATGCAGACAGATTGTAAGCCGTAATTCCACAAGTTCAAGTGAACTTGCAGCCACAGTATAGACAAGGCTTGTCTATAGCACCACACAAGATCATTATACGTGTGAGTAGTATATATCGTAGCAAGTGTATGTATAAGCAGCCTCTCCCCGTATTTCTTCGTACTCATTTGATTGTGAAAAGCATTTAACCGGCTACTCTTCCAAAGTCAGACATTATTCTCTCCCTGTGTCTTTCTTTCAGCATTTTTTTTATTCAAATAGTGGAATCTACAGAGTTCAGTCGAGTGACACAGCAGATCTGCAGTAGAAAAGGTCCCAATATTAAACACATTTTCAGAAATATTAGCAAGTCTTGGATTGGCATTAGTCCAACCTGACCATTAGTATTAACAGAATCTGCAGCCCAATCGCTCCATTTCCACTCTCTTCTTTTCCTCCAAAACATTAAATTGAATTCATTGCGAAACACGTCGCAGTTTTGTCTCTTTGGTTGAAAGTTTCGTCTGGTCGTGGTAATCGTCGTTGTCGCATCCTCCTCATCCCCTCAACTTCTATCTCTCTGTCTCGCTCGCTCTCTCGCTGAAAGAGTCGTGATCGTGTTCTTGTTCGAGTTCTTGTCGTGAGTGGAAGGAGAGTCAACGGAGCCTGACGTCAAAATGCCTGGTGAGTTAACATTAAGTAAAGTTCAGTCAGTCAGCTATCCAGCCACAACACTCCACTACCCAACATTACATTATTATTAGAGCTCTTCCTTTCTTTCCCCCATATATAACTTGTACGTACATATAGTAGTTATCTTTCAAAGTACGCTATACAGCAATACAGTACACTTGATTCGCACAATTCTATAATACGGATATACGACAGTAAACACACCGAGCACACGTAGAACACGTAGAACACGAGAGGGAGTAGAGCAGACGAAAATGCATCGAGCACTGCTCCTCTATATGTGGCTTTAATTTATTTCTTCAGTTTCTTTTCTACACATTCTCCATACAAAAGACACTACTAAGCTTTCCATGGTTTTTACTTCTATAAGCAATGAAGTGCTGGTAGTGGCAGTGGCACTGTCTTCCACTATTTTTGTGTATATGTACATAGGTACGCTTTTCAATCCATTCGAAGAATGTTTATATATATAGTACATATAATGTTGAATCTCCAGAAAAAAGACAAGTTGGCTTCTTGCATTGAATTTTCTGTTCGTTCCCTATGTATTACGTTACACTACATTACGTTCACAGCTTCTTTCTCTTTGCAAATCTTCTTCATGGTCCTTTCGTCTCCAGTTTGCACACATAAGTACGTATACCTAAATACATGGAAAGACATAGTTGCGCATCCATAGATTAAGTCCTCTCATGGGAACAGTGGTGGGTACGGCACACGGCCCCCTGGCTGTCAACTGTACTGACGCAGATAAGTACGAAAGTGTAAAGAGCCAACCAGGTTACCAATTATATGGAGAACCATGTACAAGTGTACATACATTTGTAATGTAAGAATATGTGGCGTGGCCAAAACTCGAATAAAGCAGCAATAACCGGCTCTGTAAAATGTCATATATTCTCGTCCTGTGGCAGCAGAACATTCGAGTTTGACTTTCCTCCTGACCGAGGTTAGGTATCTTTGAATGCCACTCTGTCGTCTCATAGTCTGATAGTCTGATCATACAGTTTTAGCAAACGTCCACCAAAATAACGAATGTGGAAAACTTGCTGTGCTGTTGCAAATGCAGACAAAGCATTGCTTTCCTTTATGCGAGAAAAGGCATCTCTTATAAGTTAAGACTCTTAAGTTCATGTGTAAACAATTTTTACTAATATCCTACATCCACTCTTTGTTAGTAATGTTAGTGATTTTCAATAAGCTCATTCGAAGCAGAACTGTTCATGAATAATGTAGAATTAAAGATTTTAAATTTGTAAAAAAAATTAGTACAGGTTAAGGTTAATTTGTGTAGTACATACATAGTGTAATATAGGAAAAAATTGATATACAAGTTCATTGTGAAAAATGAATCGACGAGAATTTTATATGAGTAAATGTTTACGTTAGAGATGTAAATCTAGGTTTGGGTCACACGGGTCATCTCATATTTCTAACTGTGAGCTCATTCGAGGCACGAGTTGACGATTTATCGATTTTACAGTTATCGTTGTGTTGGCTTTTGCCATTTTCACAGAAATAGTTTTTATTCGAAGGTGTTCTATCCAGATTATACTGCCCATGTAACTAAAAGGCATAAATCGAGCTTGTATTTTAGCCAGTCGCAGTCTTTATTCAGAATGCGAACGTTACTTGATATACAGCAGACGAGCCGGTCGAGTCCCAAGAAAAGCACATGCATAGGAATTCTCGTTTTGCTTAAAATCTGTGACCTTGCAATCCGATATCCATAAACATAAACAATTTTGTATATTTGGATAGATAGGCAACCCATCGATACGATATTTGCATGTTATACGATTGACCCGTAAATGCCAACAGAAATAACAGATGCGGCATTGTATTCGCGGTGAACATTACCACATCGTTACTGCAGTATTTCCATTAAAATTCTCTTCAAACGTATAAACTAGCGAAAGAACCCTTTGGCAGCTCACGCTCTGCACTAGAATTTGGGCTGCGATTTGATAGCAAATATTCGTGTGAATGTGTTCGCATTGTTATAAATACACTTACTTTATGTACGTGCTCCTATTCACATATTGATTTATTGGAGAGACAGCCTGGCACAAAGAGTGCTATTGAATTTTTTGTATTTTAAATAGGAAAAGTAAGTGATTGAAATAAATTCTTGTCTGTTCCGGTATTGCAATGTTCACCTTCAAAATTTCGGCCATACTTAGTAAGTAAACTACCCCAGTGCCAGTAATACTGCACACATTAATAGAAACTTGCACAATGTCAATAGAAAATGCCTGGCCAGATGTGGCTTCAATTCTAAATGCAAACACTAATGAAAAGTGGGACTGGCAGGCCGTGTGTCGTGCACAACTTTATCATTCGATGTCATGTCACACTTATCTATGTACACATGGAAAAATCGCATTGATCTCAAATTAGAGTTCTGGTGGCCTACATTTATAGAAAATGTTCATTGATAGACTGGCATGACATTAGCAACATTACCGATGCGATGCAATGCGTCAAATCAATTTTGACACTAAGGACTTTGAATGCATTCATTGAATGACACTTGACAAGACAATCACATAAATATTTGCATCAACCGCATTGCATCGTTGAATATTGAATGCACACTGCAAAAATATGAATGACTGCATTAGAGGCCTTGCCCATTTAAAAAAAATATCGATTCATCATCCTTTTTTCAATATAATTTATTATTACACCTACTGAAGCAGGAAACTAAGTTCTAGAACTTTCCTGGGTCATGCAGTGGCGTTTACTTATTCCCACGTGTGGAACTGAAATGACAACATTGAAAATGATGCATTAATTATTGTATACCCTTGTTGTCAGACGGATTTAATGATGCAATTATTTGTACAGGCCTATATTTTAGGGATGACATAATTATTATTTCACTGTTTTAAATTGCGACCGTATGCGCGTGTAGACAGAAAACACCGGTGACCACATGTATCCTTTGACATAAGCATATCATGAGAAACGAAAGGGAAATACCAGGGGGAAATACTTTATATGAAAAGATATATGCGTTTTAATACAGTTTCTGCACCTATATCATTTCATTGTTGGTAAAAAAAGGGTAAAGTGTCTGCAGTAAGCGTCTCGTATATTAGTCAGCACAAAAAATAGAAAAGGCAGAAGGTAGACGTTAGACTCACCTTACATGCATGCACATTATACTTTAATATAAATCTATTGGCCAACAATGGAGTTTAATAGCTAGCTGGTTGATGANACATTATACTTTAATATAAATCTATTGGCCAACAATGGAGTTTAATAGCTAGCTGGTTGATGAATCATCTCTAATCCCAATCGTACGCTATAAATGCATAGACGTTTTTGTGAGGGTGTTTCTATCTACAAACCAGCCGTAAGAATTGGCAGTCAATTGCAGCGTTCATGTATTTACTAAGCAATATAGAATACCCACAGCTACGCTCTCGACAATGTTTATCAATCTAGTTGTATTAAGGCGGTATATACCTGAGCGAGATAAATAGTATGTGGTGGACTACCTGGACTCATATACTTATACACGCGTGAACCTGAAGGCTGTTAATAGCAAAAAGTGCAGAAAAGTACTCAGGTACACAGCCTACAGTACAATTGCAGTTTTCAGTCTAGTTGAGTTCCTCTCTCATGGAAGCCAAGTAAATACAAGTGTAGATGTTATGGAGAACGTTTTATAGTGGATTCGTACTGACTGACACACCGGTTTGACTGCCACGTAGTAAGTCCTAAGGTACATCGTGTACTGTGAGGTACCTGATCTTATCCATTCACGATCCGAGGAGATAAAGTACATAGGAGGTATCTTTAGCCTGATTGCATATTTGCATTGCATCTGAAAACTGAATTTTTCTCCGTACTTTCGTCATGGACAACGTGCCGCACTCTAAACGTGCTTGTTTACATAAATTGTATTGGAACATTCATTCGGGTTATTCATGCAATGAAGCAAAGTGTACCTGTTGCTTTATCGTTTCTTAATTAATTTTGACATATTATTTTAGATGCACGCGGAGCAGGCGCAGCCGGCCAACTCAAATTCTCACAAGTTTAGAGTCACTTTAGATAAAACTTCCATAGTAAATATGCTCTAGCTAGTAACACACAGTTCATCAGTGATTTTGACCGTATCG
>JABASC010003226.1:0-14814 GCA_019776185.1 Plutomurus gul
TACATTACATACATACGTAGTAATGAGACTACGCTACGGAGCAATATCCTCCTCAGAAGTACTTTGCCCGCTTTCATGGTTTCCTACCATTCGTTCGCACTATCCTTGTTGCTGGTTTATGTGTGAATACAATTTAATACTTGCGTCAGTGCCCGCACGTGCATATTCTGGTGTTGAAATCAGATAAAATAAGCTTATGAGTCATAACATCTCTTTGCTATTATTCAAACAAATACATTCACCTCAATAGTTTAGTATGTAGCTTACATTATTAAATCAGTAGGGGTGCTTATAATTTTATAAAGTCTGCAATGCAAAAATTGCCTAATTTCAGACCCCTCCCCTAATGCAAAAAGGCGGCGCCCAATGTTATGTAAGTATACCCCTGTAATGCAGTTTTCTCACCCCCTTAGCGTTTCGGACTTCATGGACGATCTCTTATCTAAATACAAATGAATTATCTTGCTAAAAAAGGATCAAAGTACTCTCGTGCATGTTTGATTATAACGGAATTGCTCTCTAAAACCAGTTTTCAGTTCAACGAGAAATTCTTCAGTGGAAGTTGATATTTAGCAGGTGAGAAATTATGATAAAGTATGGTCAGTCACCCACACATTGGAAAGATTTGTTTACATACCTATACATGTGTGATTGTAGAAAATTATTCGCTTTCTTTTGGAGTTCACCACAGATTAGTAGTCTGCTTAATATCTGAATGAATACTGAAAATGATTATTAATGGCTACGGCATTATTATTATAATATTACACTTGACTTCATCAACAAGTCGCAATTAACCTAAACCTGAACCTAATTCAATAGATGAATAATATATGTATAGATCTCCTGATTGTCCTGATTGGAAAAATTAGGACCTACCACTCTCGAGTGCTAATGAATGGGTGACGAAAAGTCATAGATTCTTTGTATAAAATCAGTGATCTAACTAAGGTGCACACGCAATCGTATTTTGTACAGGACAATTTGTCGGGGTTCCACAGACATCCGCGAATAATATCGTAATATTGGAAATAAAATTATTACACCCTGAATCAAAAATTAACCATACATACAGTACTTTTAGACCTTTAAAGTACGAGCACTATTTGAAGCACCCTGGACTTGTGAAAATAACTAAAATAAAATACATTATTTAATAAATAATATAAAATACCTTTTTTAATAAAAACCTAAAACAAACAAACCTCTAATCGAAATAACCTAAAAAAGTACCTTATTTAATAAATCCCGTAATTTAATAAATTTTCTTTAGAGGTTTAAAGATTTCTAAAGCTCAAATTATATGTTCATCCATCCTTTCATCCATGATTCAAAAGAATCGACAAAAGCATGAATAGATTGGAATACTACGTATATGTAGTACATAGTACCCGATTATTTAAGGGTTCAAAATATATTGGTCCAGGAAGTGGAACCCAAAAGTGGCGGATGAACAGGAGACAAATTTTTATAATAAAACAAAAGTGTACAATGCTTAAATACTAACCGAAAATATTCTTGCAGCAAACCAATTGAAGAGATTGCGATGTAAATGCAAGTTGTTTTCTTTGCATCATTTATTAGCTAATTAAACACGTGTACGGACAGGGTTGGACATAGGGATTGCCAAAAATAGGATAAAAATGCGTATTTTAGAGAGTGCACCACATTCTAGTAAGTACAAGCTTGAAGGTCGACAACACAAAGTGAATTTGGACGTTTTACCAATTCAATGTCATAATTAATAAACAAACATTCTATGCAGCCTGCGAATCAATTTTACCCTTTCTGCAGACAGAATAGAATTCAGGTAATTTTATTATGAACTAATAAATAACATCCTTATGAATTTTGTTCGATAATAAACGTAATAATAAACATCAAAGACAAATTGCCAGTAGAATGAAAAGGGGTTTTTATACAATACATGCACATTTATCACGTACGTAATAGACATATTAGACAACACGGATTTACTACCGTTCCTCCAGTTGTTTGTCTCGACTGACAACTGATTCTTCAAATTCTATTATGTAGTACGTAGTCTCTTTTTCTCTTTGTGCAATGACCTTTGCCGGCTGTAAAAAACAAAGTAAATTCTAATTAGGTATTGTTTTGAACAAAATAGCTGCATTTAAAATACATTTAATTATGGTGATTGATTACTTCAAGGAGCAATGAGCTAAAACTAACGAATCAAAATTTTTAACCGAGTTTGGGAGTTCCAAATTAACAGTTTCTGATATTTACCGGAGAGAATCCTATTACATCTACTAACCATATTGCAGTACAAGATTAAGTTTTTCCTATATTTTGTGTCTCGGCGTAGTAATTTCACTCGCTGCTGCTATTACTATTATTCTTGAAATGTTAACTTACAAATCCAGTCGTTTCCAAAATGCCTTCCAAAATGCCAGCATTGAAAGCTGCACAGTTTAAAGAACCTTTATCTTTGGGAATGGATATGAATCTGTTGACGAGGGGGTCTTTTTCAATTATGTAGTATTGCTTATCATCTGTGGAATGTTCTAATTTATCAGCTTCTTTTCCGAATAAAGTCTGTAAGAAACAGAGTTAAACAATTTTGTGTAATCTGGACAAAACAAAATGCTTCATTAATTAAAAATGTAACAGGTGTCCAGAGTTATTTTAAAAACACATTTTTCAGTAAATGAAGGTTAGGTGAAATTGATGGTAAGATTAAGGTGAGTGCCGTTGTCTGCTCTGCTGACTCCTCCTTACTATTTACCATGTTACCTTCGTTTTCTCTTGACTTCATTCTATATACTTTATCTACGGAGAAAGGAGAGAACATAGTAATTTGGTGTAGGAGGAGTCACTGATGTCAGGATGGAATGTTGCATGGAGACACTCTACCTTACGTCGGCCTGAATTGGTGGTGGGTACAATGGAGGTGTATGCTTCTATTTTTCCGATCCTTGATTTCAGAATAAAACGCGTTAGATTGAGTTTACACAATGGAAACTCTCAGTAGGGCTAGAAGTAACTTCTACCTTTAAGTCAGTAAAAATTTCAAATCTGTAGGTATATATGTAAATGCCCGAGTTATGCAATCTAGAAGGTGAAGAATCCATAAATATAGTTTCCGGAGAAGGATTGGCCCATAAAATCGGTAAAACACTAGTCAGGGAAAGCGGATTCAGTCTATTCTACAGCAACAATCAATGCACACAATAAAACTGAAACTATAGCGTAGCCAAGTGATTAAATTAGAGCTTCCAGCACTACCAACCCCTCAACCTGTTTGATTACCTAACAGTGGGAGGGGTGGGGGTCTACGCGTAGGTCCACATGGGAAATTTCAGCAGACAACTTTGAATATGATGCTGGGTAGCATCGAGACGTCGGAAATGAGAACCGGAGGAATCAGAGGAGGACATCATGCGAGTGTCCCCTGGGAAATCAAGGATCGGTAAAATAGAATCGTACACCCTTTGTGTAAATTAAAAATATTTGCTTAAAATTAAATACACTCCGGCCGTAATCTCATTGACCCCAGACTAATTTTTAGACAGATATTTCATGTACAGTAAAAAAAATCCATCAATTCGTCATGTGTCATATCATATCATGGTACAAAACGAGAGAATTACTTGAGGGTTAGAAAACTAACTAGTACAAAACATGCTACCTTCCAAACAGTGGATTTAATGAACAGCAGAATGCTCAGCAGTTTAACCTCCCTTTTATAGTTCTTCTCTCGCAGGACAATCAGATCGATGACTTTAAGACCTACTTGCTTCCCCATATCAGCTAATCTAAAATAATTTTGCATTCAATATAGATTCAGAACTAATATAGAGATAAACATCATTTATAATTGATAATGTGCAGATAACTTTATAGTTCTTACTTGCTCTGCAATTCCGCTATACTGTTACTGCGATTTTGGCAGTACTGTACCATTTCCGAGAATAAAAGGGCAAAACAGCTAAGGTGAACTTCATTTTTCCCTTTACTCAAAGATTTGTCTAAAATACTTGTCTTCGCTTTCGATTGGGTCAAACTTATAATCGCCGATTGCGTCGCGTGTGGATCGGCTGGGTTATTAGAATTCTGCATGCTAAAACTTTTATGTAGTTACGCACTTTATGGAAATCACGCAATAACTTAAAAAGGATAAATATATTTAGATGTTTTCGTATTTACATCCAAAAAACTCTTTAGAATGTCCATTTAGTTAGAGGATCGCAATAAACCAACAGTTTGAATCTGGAGATATGAAGTGACAGCGCAAGTTTTAGGCATTCCTATCCCACGAAATATTGTAATGTCATTCCATTGTACATGTAATTTCATGTAAATACATGGAATCCTATCGTTCCATACTTCACGCAATCGCAGTCAATCGATTTAGAATTTTTTAGATTAGTTGTATTTTTTTACTATTTTTCCAGGGTAGACTTCCATGTTAAGATTCATAACCAAAACTGTTTTCTTTGTTTCTCTAGGTCCAAATAAACAAATGCCTCACCTAGAAATGAGGTTAAAAAATTTCTATTAAATTAATAGATTCACATATTACACTTGTAATCTAAAAAGACTTGAGAAGAAATAAACATTGTCCTTTTAATTTTTGGTATACAATTGAGTTTATAGTGATTTATTCTAATTACAAATTAATTTTATCTATTTACATAAAAATAACCCGTCGGACTTTTTTTCTGTCTTTTTTCTCACAGTACAAAAAGTACAATATAATAATACGAATTGCAGATACTGCATGATAACAGACGAACGCTGCAAATATACTATTTTATATAATTACCTAAGTCAATTCGAAAATTTTAGATTGCTAACATTTTTCCGTTTTGAGATATGATAGTTCACATTATCACAACATTTTTTGCCAGAGCAGTGAAGTCTGAAATTTTCTTGGAAACACTTTTACATTTGAGATATTCATATTTTAAATTGTGTGATTTAACTCGCACACATTGACGCCCTTACCTTCTGAGTTCGTTCGCTCTTTTAGATCTGACTTGTTTCACTTGGGATTTATATCGTTTTCGGTTTTACGTCAGTTTTACATTCTCATACATGCAAGAGATTATAAGACAGACAGTTCCGATTTCTAGAATTTTTAAAGTTCCTACAAAATAGCCAAAGGTGTGTGTAATTGCAAAATGTTCCCTTACAAAACAAAATTTTCTTTTTAATTTTAACAAAATTTTAAAGAAATACTACGTCACAGGGACCAGACCAGACCCTGTGTTTACATTTCAGCATGAAATCTGGCATGAAATCTGGAAATATTCCATTATTAGATCATTTCTTTCTACAGACACTGAGCAGCAACACTGACATTACTGTTTACATTCATTCATGTCTTCAATTATACACACATACCTTACCTTACACACAGACCGTAGAAGGTATGTATCAATAGAGCATGGAAGAAAGAGTAAATAACTATACATTGGGCCATAGGTAGTGCTTATTGCTTTGCTAGTGCAAAATTACAATGGCCTTGGCCTTCAAGTAGATATATTTTTTAGTAGCCAGGCTAGGCTGTATGTAATAATTACATGTACGCTCTTGAAATCTTGGCAATAAATAAGGTGGCTGCTACATAAAAGAAGAAACAAGTAAACTTGCAAAGTACAGTATTAGGTACGTTAAACACAGTGAGAAATGAGAAACGCGGCTGATAGAAATGTTTTCACCACCTCTTCTCAGTTTTAATCACACAAAAGGGTTTGTGTACAATGTCTGTATGCTGCATGTTGTGTACAGCAGTAGGAAATAGATACAGAGCACTCATCAGTCAGGCACATGTTTTAGTTTGAATTTATTTTCTTGAATAACCTTTATACCTATAAACACGAAAGTACAGATGGTTTAGCGTGACTGTGATAGAAGTCCTGTCTTCGAATTATTGACTGAGAAACGTAACTTTTATTATATTAGAACTAATTATCTAAAACGAGTCTGGTTAAGTATACATACTTACGTAATTTAGTTACATCCGGTGTATTGTGTTATCACAGCTACCTCATTGTATAGATCTACCTAAAAGACTATTTAACATTTTTGCTGATAGACTTCTTCCATTAAAGACTATTTTATAACTTTTAGAAATTTATATTTCTCCAAAAATTTGACGCATTAAGATTAAGATAAATAAATTTAGATTTTTTGTAAAAAGGTGAATAAAAATTCATCAGTCAATGTTTAATATTAGCAAAATTCTTTGTATTGTGATACACGTTGTTAGCAATTTTCAAGATTGGTAAATTGACTGAAGGATTGGGTGACTGACGACAGCCAGACTGAAATTTTCAACGCAAATAGGAAAGTATGAATAAGAAACGAGCCAGTCAGAACAGAGATGATTCAAGCATGGGAACAACCCCGTCGAAGAAGATACGATGGGACACGGCGAAAACTGCAAGTTTAATAGAACATTATGAATCGCATGACTATTTGTGGAATCCAAAAGCTCCGGATTACAAAAACGACGATAAAAGAAGGAAATGCATTGAACAATGGTTGGAGTCACACCAATTGGAGAAAGGTATTAAAGAAAGCACATTAAATGATTTATGGGGAAATTGTACACCTTCCGCTTGTTACAGATTTGGTGCATGAAGTCAAGATAAAATTGCATGGATTGCGTACTTCCTTTGGACAGCAATTAAAATTGGAAATGGCAAATCTTCAGAAACAACAAGCGGTTGCAGCGTTTGGAGGAAGTGATCACGCTCCATTGTCAACCGAATCCAAGTGGCAGTGGTATCGTAATCTGTCTTTTTTGAAGGACGCTGTCACCTTCAGGGCAACGGCACCGCCAAAAGCTGAAGAATTCGAGCAAACTATTCACTCCGTGTCTTTGTCATCCGCAGGAGAGTATTCCAATCATGAAACAGAAAAAAATGAAATTCAAAAATGTTTGAATGTAAGTTTACTCGTATGTTCAGAATAATGAATCACTCTAGGATCTTTTCATGCAGTTTAAAAAAAAGTTTTCTATTATCAGGACCAAGCGCTACAACAGCATCAGTACCCAACTAACTTTGTCACACTTGATCATCCTAATAGTTATCAAATGGAGGCAATACATTCTATTCCAATGGCCACTGCCATCCAAGTCCATGACCAAATATTGCACAATGGGGAGCAGAGCAATGATATGAATTCGTACCACACTCACTCCACCACAATGTCTTCGCCCACAACTCCTACTGTCAAACATATAACTAGCATAGGAAGTTCCCAATCTAATGACTTTATTGTAACAGGTAAGAAAAGTATTTAGAAATGATTTTTGAAAAGAGATATGATTTTCAATGTGTAATTCTATTTTTGTTAGCTACTGACAATAAGCGGTACACGATGAACCTTCAAAACACAGTTAGTTGTCCAAATTGTTTGGAGAGACAAAGAGAGCACCCTGGAGAAAAACTAGGAAGATTAGTCGCTGAAACATTTAGTAACTTGCATCCGGATTATCAAGAAATGGCTCGTATGGAAATTCATCAGCTACTAGGCAAATATCTCCAAAAGCCCATTCCTAATTCTATTTTACAATGAATATTTAAAAATCTCACTATTAGGTAGATCGTTAGTATAGTCAAAATAATTTTGCATATCTATACTTTACTATAAATATTATATTATGGAAATTAGCTATTTAAGCTACACTTTTAAATACTATTATATGAAAGACTTATTATGAATACTAACATTGTAACTAACATCGCATTGTAATTATTGCAACTGGATACAGACTGTTTTGCTTGATGCACTGATTGATTGAGAAGCAGAAATATCGTAGTTACCAAAAAGTATCGTACCAGGTGCAGTCGGGTACCTATAAAACTATATTGTTATCGTATATTAAACTTTCTAATAAAGCTGTCAAATCAATAAAGACTTTATCGTAAATAGACTTTTAATATTGTAATTACCTAAAACATTCAGTGATTATAATGAATAAATATGGTGATAATGGGGTCATATCATAACATAAACAATTAAAAGTTGTTAATTTAATTATTTTCATAATTTCATAAAGATTAATAAAAAATATCATAATAATTACACAAATGTTTGAGCTGGATATTTTACTAAAACCGCCTTCTTTTCAAAATGTCAGGTTTCCAATCTATTGGATAACCTTCTTCGGTGGCTTCATCGTCCTCTTTGTAGACTTTTATAGTTTTGTCAGCTTCTGTTGTCAATAGACGCGTTCCTGACAAATCGTAACACATAGCAAAAATTCCAGCTTCAGAGTCCATTGAACCAGGCTGAACTTGAGTCTGTATTCTAAGATCACAAAAAAGTTTGTCGAATTCTTAATTGGTGCTAAATACTGTATTTATTAATAACATTTATCTACGTAGTAGTAGAAGTGCAAATACCTTTGGAAATTGTATCCAGTTCTCCAATCCCAAAAATGAATACTACCATTATCTGCTCCAGATACCAAGACTCCATCCTATAAGATTAAATGTTGAATTACCTTAGAGAAGGCATTTTAATTTTTAAATTGTATTAACCGAAATAAGACTTTACTTGATTGACTGCCAACGCATTTAATATTGCATTGTGTCCGGTTAAATTTTGAATGAATTCCCCTTTTGGACATTTCCACTGTTTTATGTTGTCTGTTGAGGCTGAAGCAAACATGTAAAGATCAGGGTGAAGAGCAAGAGCTCGAACCTAAAGTTTAAAATAAAATGAACTACTTAACAAAGAGCGAATACATGAAATTGAGAATCCACCAAGTTCAACATAAATGGGTTTCAAATTGAATAGACTATGAATTCCAAAAATTGGTAATAGCTAACCGATTTTTTGTGGTTGGTTAATGTAGCAATCGATTTTCCAGCAGCTAAATCCCACACTCTAATGGTGGAAATCATGAGATCCAGTAATTACTTGTGGCTCTGCCGCTTGCGTTAAAACGGAAGCCACGGTGTTTGTGTGTCCAGACAAAGTGTGTATATTCGCTTTGGTTCTCATATCCCACACCCGTCCTACACTGTCACGCCCTACGGTAATCAGTACGTCAATGGTGGGATGAAGGGAAATGCCGTACACTGCGCTTAAATGACCGTGGTAGTGGCGAATCACCTAAAATTAAGAAAAATTAAACATCCTGTTTTCTCAAATTGCATTGCAAACAACATGGGAACATAATATATGTATGTCAGTGTAAAACAACACCAAATCCTCACTTTATTGTATTCAAGATCCCAACATTTCACTTGTCGATCTTCCCACGCAACTGAAAAGATAAGGGTGTCTAGGGCTAACCACCAAACCTCTAACGGTACTCACATGACCTGTCAGTGATAACTTCAACTTTCCACTTGCTAGGTCCCAAATTTTTATTACCTATGCAAAACAAATAAATGTTTCAAGTGGTTTGCATATTACCAACGAATGTAAAATAGGAAACCCCCCAAAAATGAATATACTTACGCGATCAGCAGATCCAGTTGCAAACCTAATCGTCAAACAAGCACAATACGATTATTATTTTTAATAAAAGTTTAAACAGTGCATAGACAGAAACTGAATACAACCAAAATCGTAGCAAAAGGATTAAGTTAAGAACAATACCATTCATTTCCGGGTTCCACTGTAACACATCGAACCCATCCTAAATGTCCACTAATGACCCTGTGAAGCTTCCATGGAGGATGCCACTTCGGTTTCGGCATTGTAGAAAGCTTTTTCTGAGACATTAAAGATGTGCTTGTTTTGGTTCCACTGTCAGCGAAACCTGTAGCTACCAAAGACTTGTTTCCGCTGTAATAAGAATTATGTATTAATCTTGTGACAATGTGCGAGGGTTCTGATTAGTGATTAGGGTATATTTGTAAGAATTCGCCCAAATAAAGGTACGAATTAAGAAAATAAAGTGGGCAGTGGCGTAACTAGAATGGAAATTTGAAGGGGCACCGTTTTTTTTACAAGTGTCTAGATCCTCTTTCCCTATCATTCCTTTGTTAATTTATAAGGAGGAGGCTCTGCCCATCCCCTAAATAAGCACCGAAATTACACCCAACTCCAAATTGGGCGTATTTGGAACAACGTATAACATAATATCTATCTTAATAATTTTTTTTTAATATTTGGCAAATTAAGATATTCATTCTAGATAAGTATGGGCGTTTTTGAAACAACGTATGTATAACATAATACCTATCGTAATATAAATTTTTAAAAAGTAGTGGGCAAATTAAGATATTCATTCTAGGTAAGTGAGCATAGCATGAGTAGACAGGATTACCTGTATACAGCAAGAGACGTATCAGTTCCTCCAGGGGTAGATGATACATTGGAAGATTCTTCTGTTTCAGTCACAGAATTTGCACTGCTTATATCAGTTATTCCTTCGGCCGCAAGTTCACGCTTTCGATTCTCAACAATAGCAATTATAGGGCCGAATTGATCTTTGCTTTTGGCACTCTTCTTTATTTTTTCTCTGATTTAAAAAAGTGGAATTTATTTTAAATGTTACAATTCTGTTTATGGTTTAATTATTATTTTCACTTACGCTAACTCATTTATAGGTGCGAGAGCTCCTTGGTCACTTAAAAACATATCATGAGTTCTCTTCAAAGATCGAAATACAAGTGTATGAACGGAATGTTTTTGTACCGGTTGTTCCTGTTGTAAAATGAACATAACTAAATGAATATAATTTATTATAAACCATTAGCAAGGTTAACATAGTATTGTTGATTTTGTAAATCAAAAACTCAATTTTGTTTTTAAACGTTTTCGGATTTTACCTTATCTTTACCAGAGGAATATAGACTTTGCTGGTGCTGAGGTGTTTCTGGACCAGGGGATTCTTCTGGGGCAACCATTTTTAAAGTATGTTCGATTAGAAAATTTATTCAAACCCCGAAAGAGAAACTGAAAACATTCGTCGGCGAATATGAATTTAAGCAAGCCGCAGAAATGAGCATTTGCTGCGGCGGGCTGGTGAAAGCACACATGGCACCATTTTAAATTTCTTCGTGCTATTTGAGCAAAGGAAAGAAAGCAAAAAGCATTGCATATAAAATTGTATTATAGTCCCAGTGGAACTTGGAAAGTTATTTCTCACAACAGTACCGGGTTTTCAACAAATTGATTTCCATCTACTTTTTACGATCCTGATAACCGCATACACCCAGTTGTCGAATATTTACAATGCTGAGTACACGCCAAGTCATAACGGTACGTGAAAATTTTTCTGCATGCAATGCATTCAGTTGTCAGTTTTCATGGTTTATTCATGAAATTAAATTCATTATTTTAATTATCGTTTCCACTTTTTCACTTTTATACACCAATGAAGTTTTCACATAATTTCATTTTATTTGATTCCAGAGGAAATGTAAGTCGATGGTAGTAATTGGTTCTACAGGAATATTAGCATTTGGTGGTATGGGAATTTGGACTGGAAACGAAAAGTTCTTTGAACAATTTTTAAATCCAATTTTTAATCGAATGGACCCCGAGACATCTCACCGTGTAGCTGTCAATGTTGCTAAATATAAATTGTTAAGGCGGACTCAAATGGACAATCCACCAAACTTGGTACACACACAATTCCTTTTTACATGTCTGTATATATATACTAAGTCACTATCAAGTTAATTCCTTGCACTTTTTCTGTTACAGAAAACAAGATTAGGAAATTTAGAGCTTCAGAATCCAATAGGATTAGCAGCCGGTTTCGACAAATCGGCAGAGTGTATGTCCGGAATGGAGCGAATGGGATTGGGCTGGGTAGAAATAGGGAGCGTTACTCCACTACCCCAGGAGGGCAATCCGAAGCCCAGGGTCTTTAGGCTATCGGACGATCACGCTGTTATAAATAGGTTAGAAATATGCCTTTTAAATTCAAAAATCATTGTAATATGACGGCTGTACCACTCAATGTACACATTTCCAAATTAGTCGCATTGCTTGCAAATTGATAGATATGGATTCAATAACGATGGCCACCAGGAGGTTCACCAACGTGTACAAACTTTTAAAAGGGATTACCCTGATTACGTCATTGGAGTGAACTTAGGGGCCAACAAGGATTCTAAAGATAGGATTGAGGACTATTGCAAAGGAGTTGAAGTTTTCAGTGATACAGCAGACTACTTCGTTATCAATGTCTCCTCTCCAAACACTCCCAATTTAAGAGACCTCCAAAAAACCGAAACATTAGATGAACTACTTAAAGTAATTTTAATAATCAATTATTAAATGTGTGGCATCTGATAAAATAAATTATAATCTCTTTTGCTGTCACCCAGCGAGTTCTAATAACTCGAAATAGACAACAGAGAAAAGTTCCTATATTTCTCAAGATTGCTCCAGATCTAGAAGACGCTGATGTGAAATATATATCCAAATCCGTAGTTAAGAAAGAGACGAAAATTGACGGTCTAATCATATCGAACACAACAATATCAAGAATGGCATTGAAAAGTAAAGATACGCTAATTTCTGAAACTGGAGGTCTTAGTGGGAAACCACTCAGAGAGAAATCTACAGAAATGGTCGGAAAGTTTTACAAAGAATTACAGGGTACTAATAAATTCGTAAGTGATTTATATGTTTGTGTAGTGTTGCCATTTTATTAATTTAGTTTCTGTTTAGGATCAATTCCAATTATCGGTGTAGGAGGAATATCGGAAGGGAAAGATGCTTTTAGCAAAATATGTGCTGGAGCGAATGCCGTACAAATTTATACTGCTTTAGTGTACAAGGGGCCGTCAATCATTGGTAGGATCAAACGAGAACTCAGTTCGTTGCTGGAGTAAGTAAACGTCAATCGTGTTTTTAAAATAGATAGATTAATCTTTATTACTATATATTCATAGGTGAAGCTTCTTTTTAATCTTCCTTTCAGTGAAAACGGTTATCACTCAATAGAACAAGCAATCGGCTCAGACCACAAAAAATAACTACCGAAACCAATAGAAAACGAAATTATTTTTATTTTACACAAGACTGCTCTCTTTAACATGTTCACATTAGTGTTAAATAAGTGAATAAATTACGCTGTTCGTATAAATCGAATTTACATTAATACATATTTAGTTAACTTTAATTTAAATAAAACATCACGTATCTACAGTATTTCCATTATTTGCACTCGAATCTGATTGTATCACTGTGTGTGGGTCTGCAGGCGTCTCCGTAGAGGTTTCTGCTTGGAGACGCTTTTGCTTTGCAGCAGCCTCTGCCAATTTTCCTAGAACCATAGCTTCGAAATCATTGAAACTCTTCATAGCAGCATCTTTATCTAAACTGTTTGTATTAGGAGCTTTAACACAATGGTAAGAAGGAAATGTGGGTTTGGGATTGGAGATTTGTGACCCACTCGTCTCTTTATGTTTGGATATCCATTCTAATTTCAAATGATTGTTCGTAACACAAGACTCTGCGGTGAAGGCAATATCAGCTTCCGTTTGCTTTTCGAATTCAATTAGTGCCGACTTTTTCAGTATCACGATTTCGTTAACCTTTCCATACTTGCTGAATACGTTGATGAGCTTTTCTTTGTCGTACACGACCTGTGAACTCCATCTCACTTTAATGCGGGGTACATCTGCATTTATAGATTCTTTGACGACATTGGAAACGTATGAAAACTTTCCCTGCTGCTCTTTGAATATTTGCTGACGAATCAATTCTTGTTCTTCCCTCAAAGCTTGAGAACCCTCTTTCCGCAGACGATCGATTTCTTTTTGCAATTTTTCTTCGTCTGAAATGGTTTTTTGCCGAGAGACAGA
The DNA here is from genome assembly GCA_019776185.1 of Plutomurus gul. NCBI lineage: Eukaryota > Metazoa > Arthropoda > Collembola > Entomobryomorpha > Tomoceridae > Plutomurus > Plutomurus gul. The sequence continues at coordinate 13,764 of JABASC010003226.1, forward strand.
GCCGGACTCTTTTGCCTGTTGCTCTCTTCGTTCCAAATCCTCTTTAAACTTTCTCCTTTTTGAGTCTAATTCTTTGGTTCGTTGCTTGGCTAATTCCCTTGCCTTCAGAGTCCTATCATAAGCCTCCTTCGCTTTTGCATCTGTGAGAATCTCTAAGGCAGCCGAAAGCTCGTGGAATAATTCTGCAGCCTTTGGATTATCTGGATTCTTGTCAGGATGGCATTTCAGAGCCTTTTTTCTGTAAGCTTTTATTTATTTCCTTTTCTGTTGCCGAAGGTAAAACTTCGAGAAGTTCATACAGGTCTTTGTCCGTTACCTTCGTCTTTGCCATTTTAAAGTGTTCTAAGTATTCTTGCTACAGGAACTTGGTACCCTTTTGCTAAAATACAAAAAAAAACATTATAATTATATTATAAGAGCATCTACATCAATTTCACTTTTTACTTCATATAAAATATGTATACTGTACTAAATTCCAGGTAACATTTTCGAAGGTACAAAGTGTCTGCTAGAACTTGGGAGGTTTTGTACACGAGGGCAATGCATATCTTACTATAAGTAAGACGACTTTTATCGAAGTAGCTGAAAGGTAACAAGCTATAATACAAAACAGTTCCCTAACGCACCTAAATGTTTTCACTATCTCCTCCTGAAGTACGTACGTATATCAGGTAAATTCAATTGATTAATACTAAATGTTCTCAAATAACGAGAAATGAAAACTGACTTCTGACAGCCCAATCCTTAATGAAATGGAAAGGGAAGTTACAGAAATATTTTCGCTATTGCGTGCAGGGTGCATTACCAAATGAACCATTTAAGTAACAAGGCTAAACGATTTTTGAAATGATATCCGGTGTAACATGTGCCATGTTGTTATACTTTCCATTTTCAACAACATGGCAAATACTTTGCCTCCTTACAGGCTTGTTTGACTACTTCATTAGAACTTACCCTTGCCGCACCGTACCTATACTATACTTACTACTAACTGGTGATACCAGAATCGATTCACGTTGTTGATAGACAATAAGCCTAAAGACAAGGTCCT
>JABASC010003227.1:0-14812 GCA_019776185.1 Plutomurus gul
GAAACTGTGATACTGGCTGTAAAACTCATTTAATTGTCTGTCGTAGTCTTCGTCCAATCCCTTAAATAAAGTCACGTTTATTACAATTCACTTTATTGATTAGGGTCACCAAAGTTATTTCATCTGCACAAGCGTGATTAACTTTTGATGCACATATTGACATGAAATTCTTATTGTAAGCACCTTTACTGTTTCTTGGCCCAAATGAGGAAAAGCCATTTGAAGCATTGGTCTTGGAGGTCGAACTGCTGGCTTTATGTTAACACTGCCATGAGGGGATCTTTTCGGGAAATAGGGACCCAGAGAAGGTCCCATTCCAGACGTTTGAGCATCTTGACATGCCGAATGGCAGTGGACCATCAAAGGTACTAGTGTTCGCAGACAGTCCAGGGGCATTATGTAAAGAAATTCCACTAAAGTTTCTAGAAAAATAGATGAAAAAGTATTTAAAATAATTTGAAAACATACGAATACAAATTCACAAATTAATACTGTAAGAAATATTTAAAAAATGAATATATACCTATTGCTTGATTACGCAAATCCGAACAGTTGTATGTATTTAAAAGTGTGGCTAGTTTCCGCAACACTTCCGGCCATTCCTTTGAAGCTGCTATGAAACGATAAACTTGAATATCACCAGGGTTGTACACTTGCATTCCATGTGCAAATTCTTTTGGACGGAAGCTACGTAATATTTCAGTCACTATTGAGAGTAATTCTACAATCTCGCCGGTAACATGGCACGCCGTCGCTTCATGATGCATTGTATGCAGCATATGAAACGCCTATATCATACAAAAAATGTTAGCAAAAGTGTTCCTATTACATGACACACAGACAGGACCGGAAACTCACCTCAAATATTATATTCAATCCGTTGTTGCAAACTAAAAATACTCGATCGTCAAAATTTTCTACTAAAATTCGAAAAGCCGATATCAAAGTGGACCAATGAGACCTTCCGTCCAATATCTATTAAGAAAATTTCGTAACGCATTTTACATTTACTAAATGTATCACCAAAACTTTACCAAAATCTGTATAGATTTAGATATCTCAAACCTGCAAATACAACTGCAATGTCTGTCGTTTGAAGAGTGTTATTTCATTGATTTCCTGTTCGGTGGATTCAGGAGTTTTCGACACAAAAATCTGCATCATTTTAAAAAGTTCTTCCACAGCCTACATAATACATTAAATTCGTCATTGCAACTGAATTTACAACTATTCCAAAGTAGTATTCATAATATTCTTTAGTAGTGCGTCGAGTCTTACAGAAGGATATTGTGTTGGATATGGGCTAATATTTTTGAAAGCCCACGTTATGTTTTGATGACGAGCTAAAAGCAGTGCAAATGAACGTGAACTTTGACAGCACATTCTCAATATGGAATAATAAGCAGGTAACATTGTTCTGTTGAACATGACTACATCCTGGTCTTCGTGGTCAGCTCTATACAGCAAAAATTTGGGTTACAATTACTTCTTATCCATTTTAAAGTGTACTTGGGATAAGCAACATTTTTTATATAAAACTATAGTTTATTAATTTTCAATATCTTACAGTATGTAGTTGAATCCTATGTGCTTAGTAACAGTAGGATTATGAACGATTCTCTGAATATTTTCAGGGCAATCAACACAGACATGGTGCCAGAACATTAGCAGGGCTTGTTTATTATGATGGCATGGAATGCTCGGTTCTGACAACTTTGGATGAAACAACTGCCATAGGTCGGAGAAGAAATTCCCACACTAACATAATCATTCATTGCGATCAGTAAAACGTGTCGACAAAATTTCTATAAACAATTATTAATGCAGGATAAATTTTATACCATAACTTTCTCCACTTTAGAAATTGTAAAATATGTTAGCACAGCAAAATATGCTGTCAGTTTAGAAGTGCTATGGGTGGTAGAATCCGTGTAATGCTTGGCTGGTTTCAAAAGGTTGAGTAACTTCACGTAAATCTGTGAAAGTTTAAGTAAAGAACTGAGAGTTTCTATCGGGCACATTACATTTCAAAATTTGAAACGGTTATTCTAATACCTGGTGAAGGATAGCTTGAGCTTCTGTTGGAAGGGCTACCAAATCCCGACAGCCATGGCCACTGTAGAGCTTGGTACTTCTGTAACCTTGTCTGAAGTGTGGATTAGGTACAAGTGAGACTAATAATGAGGCAGCAGCTATGAAGAAACACAAACATTAAGTAGTACTACAGCAGTAATGATGTAAAACGAATACGTTATCAACTTTGTACTATAAATTACCATTTCGCACTCGTTGGTTTACATGGCCAATGAGGAAATGTTCTACCCAAGTGTCCATTGAGCTCAAGCACCATTGATGTACTACTTTATTTCTTGGCACCTAATCAAACGAATTAATTAGAATACTGTTTTCCAATTCGAATTACCACATAAATTATTGCAAAATGTCGACTCTAAAACGCACTTGTGCTCCGAGCCATTCTAGAGTAGGATATGGGCAAATGTCTGCTACATCCAAAATGCGAGATAATATCAATTCGGTGAACTTTGGCATGCCCGCTGGCATACCCGCTACTAACTCAGCTAATAAATTAAGAACCTTAAAGTATGGATGACAAATCTGGAATAAAATACATAATTAAAAAATTTTATATTGAGTTCATATAAGCGCTAACATTACGTTTATAAATATTTAACTTTCTTACATCAGGATGCTTTTGAATAGACTGAAAAATTGCTATCACAATATTCTCCGCTAATTTTTCGTCCCAACGACACAGAGAGAAAATTAGATTTCTTGTACTGGTAAAGTTGATACCATCACGAATTTGTCCACTGTACACACATTAAAGAATCATTTAAACTACACAAAATGAAACATCACTGTGTTTTATAATTTACTAAACAATGGCAATAAACACTAAATGTCGTATTGTGTAGCCCACTATTCAAATGGTGCGCTCACATTCGCACAACGAAATTTCAATTGAGAGTAAAGACAAAGGTGAACATGGTGAAACTTTAACTTTGTCTTGTTGATTACTTCATTGTGTGGTAAAAATTTGTCGAAAGCGCGATTGTGGCCAAGTTATAATTTTAGTTCTTATTTAACAAGTGAGTGTCAGAATACAATAAAATATTTGTAATTTCTGGCTTTGGGTAATATTGCGCCCCATTTTAACTGTTGTTATTATTTCCAGAGGGTTAGTGATAGAGAAGATGGCCAAATCACTGCAGTGTTCAAAGTGTAATTACGTCTTCACAAATGACGCAGTGATTGTTTTAAATTGGCTTACCAGAGGAAGGGAATGTTTTAAATTGGCTTACCAGATGAAGGGAAAATTCTGCACAAAAAGAGAAAGTACATAATATTATTACAGTTATAGTTATAATATGTACGGAAATAAGGAAAAGTTATTCGCACCTTGCCACCACCGGTTAACGAATTCCAATCATTAGTGCTTAGCCGAAGGCTGTTCGTTTCATCTCTAGACTTCTCCACTAACGTTGCAACTAATGCAATCATCTTCTCTAACGATGCAACTTTGCTTTTTTCGGCTGGGATAGAGACCACTTCTTCCTCCTCTTCCTCTTCGTCACTTCCATGTTCCTATTCCAGAAACAATATTAATTTATATATTAATATTCCTACACACAAATTAAAAGAACAAATCAGTTATTATATAAATCGATTACTGGACGAACCTGATCATCTTTCTTATTGCCGAGATAAAAATTCACCATTGCTGAAATATGCTTGCATACTAATTAAAAACAAACACTCTTCGTCGCCCATTTTGCTGAAGTCATGAAGAAATGTAAAATACTCAGTCAAATGTTTTAAATGTGACTTTGCGCCATGCTCCAACTAAAGGGGACAATGGGAAGCAATTTTAATTTCCAATATTGCAATTATTATTACCACCACAGTTCACTCAAAATTGAATTTACCAGTGATAGAAGTCGCTTAATAAACCTTGTGACGCAGGAAAACGAACCAAATTCTACTAAATTCACGTCGTAACTAGTTTCATGTACAGATGGGCATGTCTAGGTCTGAATAGCGTTAAAATTTACATTTTTAAATGGCTATTTAGAAAACCAATTAAAAACAGTATCACTGCAGTTACCTTAATTGTTGTATAACATGAATGCACAATCTTTGAAACATCTGGCGCACCATTTGGTTGGGGCACTTGAGAAGAATCTGGACTGGCCACCAATCAGTTTCCGCCATATGATCAAGAAGCCAAGCAGCAGCAGTTTGGGAAGCAGCCAACTTTAATAAGTCAATTTTCAAAACTTAATAAACCATTTTTTCAAACCATTAAATCTGATTTATACGTAGTACTGTTTTGGGGCACAAAAGAAGCACTCTTGTTTCCAATGTGCAGTATATTTACTGTGCACGTAAGGTATGCGGGACAAGAAGCAGGATGATAGAAGGAAAAAAATTAACTAAGCGGAAGTAATCGCAGTGAGCAAAATTGAATTGCTGCGATGTTACACACTAGATGGATAATCCAAAAAATTGTTGATAACTATTACAGATTTTGAATGATAACTTGAATCCGACAGAACACAAGTTTATGAATATGTGGCTGTCTATATTATCTTATGTAACTGTTATTGTCTTTTATATGTTCAGAAAGGGGCACATTTGGATTATGAGTGGAAACGTGAGCAAATCGGTTACTGCAGTGCAGTGTCGATAATTTTCTACTACATTTTGGGAGTGTTAAAGTATTTGTGTTCTTACCTGCTTTGTCAGTAGCTCTACCCACTGCACCATGGTTGGTTTCTCTTTAGCGTGAATAAAAGTTTCCAGAAAAAATGTGGCAGACAATTTGGCGGCCAACAAAGTAACGTCATCGTTTCCTGGTAAAGTCTGGGGAATTTGTCCACATGCTTGCGACATAAAACTGCAATAAAGGAGCATATTGTCGTCACGTAATTCGAAAGAAATCAGGTATATTATATAATTATAAGTTGAAATGTAGTTATTTTACTTGAAATATGTGTGTTCAAAAATATTTTTATCTCTAAGGAAATGCATATTATCCAGCCAGATCCAGTCTTCCAGTTCTTTGTTGAGTTCAATGGTTTGCACTGGGGGGATTTGAGGATGATGTTGTCTCTGTGAAGAGCCCCCGGGTAAGGACGGAACTAAGCAGCCATCAGCTGATATCAGCTGTGACGATGACGGGACGCAGCGCTCGTAGAACAGCATGTAAGCGCTATTCGTTTTCTCGAAGCTGAAGTCCATAAACTTATCCGTTACAGAATCGTAAGTCTTTGTCTAAAAGTAACAAGATGGATCGGTAAGGTAATTAATGTTCGTTCGCATCTCAAGTCAACTGAATTATTACAAGCAATTTTACTTACACTCATTTCCCCTCCAAAGCATTCGGTTGCTATTTGATTGGCATCAAACGGTTTCACTTCGGCGTCATTAAAAAGAAACCATTTATCACGATTTGGAGATACTCTGTCGCGTATGAAAGAGTAGTAATGACCACCGTCGGCAGTTCCCGTGTGCACCGTGACCCCAATAAGGTCATATTCGTGACAATCGTCTTCCTCTGCCTCTGCCGAGTCGCTATCGTCCTCACACCCTTCTTTTCGACCTTCCTTCCGCTTCAACTTTTCTTCTTGGTACTGTTGTGTCATCAAAGTCTTCTCCACATATCCCGTCATGTCCAAATGGAGTGGGAAAGAGAAATGAGTGTTCACTTTCTCCTTCATCATTGTGATCATGTTAAATGTATACCGCATTGTATTGAAACAGAGGATACGTGGAAGCTTCTTAAAACAGGCCCTTTGAAAGCAAACCAAATAAAAGTATCACAAAATGCACAAGTGATTTGAAAACTTTCTCCGCTTTCCCTACCTTTTCTCTGCTCGAACTTTCTTTCCACATTGTGAACATGTGTACATGTTGTCACCTTCCAAAGTATCTTTCACTGTGACTTCATCCAAGGACTCGTACAGATTTCTCATATCTGCTACCTGACATCTTACCGTATAAAACTCTTCGAGAGTTCTACTGACATGTGGGCAATCCTGCATTTTACAATTTAGGAAACTTTTTTATGTAGTTGTTAACTTAAAATTGATTTAATAAAAGTGCTAGCTCAAAACAAAAGCTAACCAACGAAACCACATTGTTGCTTGTAACTCCACAGAAAAGATTCTTCACTAATTTTTTCAGCTCTGGTGTCATTTCTTCCAATTTAGATACAAGATCAATAAAGAACTCAGCCATGTCCTTCTGCTCGCCAGTGTTCAACGGTTGATGATCCATTTGATAGACTTTGCAAAAACTACGTGGATTGTAAGCTTTCCGCTCACTCTCCTACAAACACATCAAATAAACCAAATTATTATGCACAACAGGTAGTTCTTGCCGGCAGTACTGTAAAAGCACAAACTATGAATTATGCATGTAGACACAGTTCTTACCATCAAGTAGGCGAACATTCTTTGTAGTTCTTGCAAAGTTTGCTCGTGTTTACTTTCGGTGGAAAACTTGGCACCGAGGATCGAGGCTCTGGCTTGTGGCATCATGTACAGATGCTGCATACACGAAGCCATGTAGCACGTAGCTCCTAAGTTAGTGAGACCGACGTAGCCGCAAGAAGAACGTCCATCCTCATGCGGCCAGTAATCCCATGGGTATGGAATGTGCGATACTATTTAGTAAATATTAAAATAACATATATGCAGCAAAGAAAAAGTTTGTAAAACATTTTACAATTACCTGGCTGATGTTGATCCATCAGAAGATTTTGCAGCAGATAATAATTATCTAGCGCACCTCGACCCATTTCAGTGAGAAGATCGTAAGCGGATGAACGCGACGCTTGCGATTTACATTTTGGGAGATATCTTTTTTGAGGAGAAGGCAACGCAAAGAGACATTCAAATACCTATAGATAAATATCGCAATATTTTCTTACGTGAAAGCACAAGTCGAATGTTAAATATGTTAAATTGTTCACTTATGCATAAGATTGTTCAGTTACCTGCTTAAAGGAATTGGTGTCCATCTTTGCTCGTTTTAAATGGTGGGTTGTGCTTCAAAACTACTGTTGTAGTGGTTAGCAATCCCACAAGGCCGTCATCATTGACGGTGTTGTGTCGAGCCTCTAAATACTCTCGAGCAAGTACTGCTTGGCATAGTGTACGGGCCAATCCGTCTAAATCTATAACGCAATTATCTGGATCCTCAATGCTCTCTGAAAATTAGTGATATTAATGAAAATACAAACCTGTACAAACACGCCCAAAAACATTATCGAAATTAACTCAAGTAGGATTTAAATAATACCTTTCACAGTTTCCGTGTCCAGACTATCCAATAGCCGTCCTAACAACCAAAAGTAGTCTCGACACGCGGGGCCGTAAGGTTCCTTTCCGTCCTCGTAAGTGTGCACAGGCATCTGAATAAATAAGTTCATTGTGAAATTAAAGAATCCATCAAAATAGTACCAGGAAAAGCAACAAAATTGTGTTTTTCTTACTTCCATTCGTAGCTGAGGCTTAATGGTGAGTGAAACTGGGAGACAATCTAGAAGATGACTTATCAGTTCCGGTGCCGAAGAAACACCATTCTTGCCATCCGTTGACACTCCAAGACACAAACGGTACAAGCCCGTGCAGACTTCCCTTCTGACTGCGGGCTCGGGGTCTTCCAAGACCAATCGCCGCAGCCACTGAGGGAACTCTTTCTGAGAGTAAAGCGTACGTCTCACATTCGTACAAGAGAATGCCCAACAAACAAGCAGGGCCATTGCATAATGCACCACCTAATATGAAAAGGAATTTTTACAACTGTGACCAAGTTCATTCAACGCCTGTGTACACTCTTACGAAACTTTAGTGTGCAATAATGTGCAATGTCTATACCTGTGCCCTTCCCCAAAACCCAGTTTTGTAATGATTAGGGTCTCTGGGCAATGAGCAGGCTTGAAGAATATTTGTCAGTCTTGTCATGACAAGATCCACGTCCATCATCGATAACATTGTCTGAAAAATAAGATCGGTCGATAGGTGTCACGAAAATGTTACCCGTAAACTAAATTAAAATTCACAATCAGTGCAATAGTGATGGTAAGGATTCAGGGCATACCTCATTTAGCCGTGGTATTGGAGATTTTTCAGATGAAATTTTTCTTCTCTTTGCTCTTTTCTTGGGCATTTCATTAACGTCGTATAGTTGCTCATTTAGACAATCTGTGTCTTCACTAACAACGCCCATGTAGCACAGTATCTTAAGCAAAGACGCCAGGCAATCTTGCTTCCATTCACTCCAGTCCCCACTTTCAACTGATTCAAGCACACCTACAAAAACCACAAAAATTCATCAACGTCTTGTGAACCTACGAAAGAAGTGGAAAAGGAATCATGTGCAATGCTGAATTTAAGAGCTGCATTATTACCTGATGAAAATATGTCAAAAAGATGACGCAACCCTCCAAACTCGACGAATTGATGTCGCCATGTATGAGGTTCAACGTTAGCCCCAATACCATCTCCCTATTAGAATAAAAAAAGTATCAGTAGGTTGTGCAATAAAAGCCAATAAAATTTCATCTGAATATGTGTAATTTTACTTCTTTCAATTTTACAGGACTGATTTTCACCAAAGCTTCCACGATGTATAGAGAATACATCAACTTTTGCGGAGACGCCGGATCTAATAGTCCATGAAACGAGTTTCCTTCCGCTCCTAAAAGCTTTGTGAAACCTTCGTGGATGGATGGATTAGTTGGCAGTAACATTAAAATATCCCACACTCGCCTGGAAAGTACTTGAGCTTTTGTATGAGGTAGTGAGCCCTAAATTTTCAAATTTGAGCATTATTTCAATTATTAGAATGAGATAGTCAATTGAGTCTTGATAGATTCTAAAACTAACCCCAGTTCGATCAGGTATTTTGATGGATGACAATGACTGCATTAAACAAAAGAGTTGCTCAAAGTATTGGGACTGTAGAAGCAGAGTAACAGGAAGTTTATCTCTTGGAGGAGGAGGCAGTGATGACGAATACTCCATAGCATCTTTCTTCTTCTGTGGACGAGAGGCTCCCATGGACACATATACTAACTGTAAATGTAATGTGTAAATATTACAAAAACTGAATAAATTCAGGTGAATCTTGTGTACCCGTATAAAGTTTACCGAGTGCTTACCTGTAAATCTTTAATAGGTACTTCACTTAGACACTTTTCATCGTATTCAGCCGAGAGTTCAATCCCTTGTGTAATCATTCGAATGGGACCCTCCGTTAGCAAGGAACCCAAAACTGGCGTAGACTTCTCTAACGCAATATTTCCCTAAAAAAATTCACAAATTGTGCACAAAACGACTGTGTTGTTAATATTTTTATTATGAGTAAATCGTAAAAGTTTCTTTAAATACATTCGAGCAAACCTGTATGATCTCCCACCATTTAGCCACTTCTGCTCTTAAGTCCGCTACATAATCAGAAGATAAAAGCTCCAATGTAACCTTTTCATGGTAGCCAGCCGGCTGAATAACTACACGAATCGGCACTGCTCCTTTTTCACCAACCAACTGAGCATGACTCCCGACGCCTCTTCCCTCAAGAAACCATTTTCTTAAATGGTAAGCATATCTGAACACCAAAAAATTGCATAAATAGGGGTTGCATTTGTAAATCTTTGAACTTGGAGAACTAAATTAACACCAGCTCACTCACCTTTTACGAAAAGTCTCTAAATGCGTTTTTAGCAAGAGCAGTGCCCTTTGAATTCTAAGCAAAGGAGCTTCATCCGAGGGAGTGCAATGCGTTAATTCTTCCGTAGCCTCCGCCAAATGACTCATACATCGCTGTACGAATTCTTCCTCTTTTTCTAGCTGTCTACTGATGTAGTAGCCGTTTAAATAATTGATTGCAGTCATGCTTACGTCTGTATATAAATAAAATGCATTTTAGCCAGTTACTAGGAGTGTACGAACAACAATACTTTTGTGCATAAATGCTTTAATGTTGACAATTGGTAAGAGCGTATCACCTGTACTATGAGCGCATAGAGCAATCTTCCACAGGTAATCCATACTTGATGCCGCGGCTTCTACATCTTGTTCTCCCGACGTTCTGGCCATATTACACAGTTGTTGGAACAGAGTGAGAGCGTGCATTGTGATTGTCTCCGGAGGTAATGATGGCAATTTCCTTATGAATATATGACGAAAAGATTCAGCTGACAGAGCGTGCTGATCTCTCATCCTCACTTGCCCCGTTAGCCATATAAATAATTCATCAGATGATCTGCAGTCCGTGGCCAAACATTCCCACAGTTGATCCACATGCTCTATACTCAATCTAAATCAACCGGGAATTATAACAATTTCTTTTTACCAGTAAAGTCACACGTTATTGATCAAATTGTAAGAATGTAATTTTATTGTGTACCTAAAATCATCTGGAGAACCCATGATGGAAAATACCACTGTTAAGAATTCAAGTCGAACTTGAACATGAGCATGATGTGGAAAAGGAAAACAATTTCCGTCGCTCTCTTTAAATTGTTTCAGGTTGGAAAAGAACTTTGAAAGCATTTGGTGCTCCCTTTCGGCCCACATAGTCACCTGTTCGTCAAACAAAAGTGCATACAATTGTTTAGAAAAGTATCTCTAAAAAATATCGCTGAAACAAATTAATACATCAAAATTTTAACCTGGTGAATATCTGTTGTAATACGAAGTTGTTGAAACGATGTCAACAGTTTAGGCAAAAGTCGCAAGGACACAACGATGGATCTAGATAAGTACAATGAAAAATATCGCTGAAACAAATTAATACATCAAAATTTTAACCTGGTGAATATCTGTTGTAATACGAAGTTGTTGAAATGATGTCAACAGTTTAGGCAAAAGTCGCAAGGACACAACGATGGATCTAGATACGTACAATGAAAAAAACAGTCCATTTGAAACAAGCAGAATCAAAATATTATATCGTGGTTGTGCAATTACACTTAAACTATTTTTACCTATTTTTCCACACATTTTCTATGCAGCCTTCGATAAACTTGAATCGAATAAGTTTATCTGTGTTAAAACACAGTAAGATTATTTAATGCTTTTTGTGCTTCAATAGCTAATCCATCGGACAAAAGTGTCTGAAAAGAAATTTTTGTATTATTTAACCTGGTAATTTGTAGACAGTTGAAATTTTTGTCTAATAATGTACTCACAATTTTATCGTCTTGAATTAGATCCCAGAGAAGAGTTTGTCCAGGTTGACAGACATTGTCAATTTGGAAATTAAATCCTGGAGTAGAGTGAAATCTTTTCCTCCTACCAAAATGACGAATCGGTCGTTGACCAAATACAGGTCCCAAATTCCCCATTCGAAGCTAGAGCAAACGAAAAGTAAGAAAAACTCAAAGATTGTTTGTGAAAATGGTTTAAACATTGATCCCATTGATTCTACTCCGTCTAACCTGATTTCTAGCCGCAAGTTCAACCAACTGATTTTGAGTGAGAGACTGCATTAGTTCATCTTCACAATTCGAATCTTCACCATCAAAATCGGCCATATTTTTTTCGGATTTATTACTCATTCGGGAGGAGTAACTTCCATCACTACATCCTTCAAGGAGATCAGGTGCCGCTGCAAAATCTTGCATCATCGTAGAGTCCGTCATTTGCACTAAATTGCTTAGTTCACTAATGACAGCATTCGGTTCCATAGAGTCTTGAACTCTATTAACCTCCATTTTGTTGTTTAAATCGATTTTAGGAGTAACAGACCCTATTACATGGGTTAATCAGCAACAATTTTTTATTTTACCTAATATCCAAGCGTAATGAAGGACTATAAAACTATGCAGTGTTCTACTTTCAATGAAAATACCTTCTTTAGGACCGTCCTTGCTTTTACTGTGTCCTTTTTTTCGCCGTAAAATTTTTCTTTTTAACTTTTTTGGATTATCTTCGTTTCCAGATCTCTCTTCATCTGCATCCGAGTCACTATGCGTTTCGATATAACCTGAAGAGCTTACAATCACATTATCGGGATCATCAGACTTTCCGCTTCCTGGCATACTGAGTGACTCGTCCTCGGATGAATCCGGTGCAACTACTTTACATAAATGACCAGACTTGTACAGGTGACACACAGGAGTAACATCTATTCTTTCGCTATTCTCGATAACGTTTTGAATCGGACCAACTCTCGGAATTTGTATAGGCTGCAAAATGTTGATAAATTTTACTATAAAAAATATAATTTCACAAACACATTTAAACGATTTTGTGATCGACATTGCTAGCGAACCTGTATCTCGTCTTCTGAATGGCTAGCTTCCACACTTACTGAATTTTCACTGGAACTAAGTGCAACAAGTTGTGGTTGAGCTCTGACACGCCTCTTGTTATTCATTGTTGTCGTTATAGGAGAAGATTCCATTGCTGTGGCGGCGTTTGTCCATATAAACTTAATCAAAGCTGAAGCCAAATACAAACTCTGTAAATAATAAACGAGGATTAATTTCTCCGGAAAGGTTACATGAGCTATTCTGATTTTGTTTAGTAAAACTTGTATTAATGTATAATGTAAATGCCTGTTCAGTGTGATCTTTCGGTTCTAGCTTCCATAATAAAGAGTGTAGGTGGAGAACTGGACCCGGCTCCATGTTACATATTAAAGAGGACAGAATATCGTAAACTTGTTTAGAACAATGTTTTAATTGTGCAGCTTGCCAAATAATATCAATGTGATCGTTGGATATCTTCCCTTCCATTGCCAAAAAGGTCAATATTGTGTGACTTTGTTTGATGACCTGCAAGATAAACGTTTTATTATAGGATTCCAGTCGACTTTCTAAAATAACTTTTAGTAGAATAAAGAATTCAAATACAAAATGTTAATTACTTCCACATGTAGATTAGGCCCAAATATATGTTGAATTAGTTGATTTTCCAATAACCATCTACTGAAATGTTGATCCAAGTGCTCCGAGTCCAAAATGTGTTCAGAGTTTAGGAGTTCATTAAATAGATTTATGTGATTATTAATTTGGTTAATTCCTGCAAGTCTCATAGTCAAAGTTGTGCTTAGAAAGTATTTTAAAGCCAAATCCAGTCCATCTTTATCAAATGCCAAATGTGCATCCACTGGATCTTTCACCGCACTCCATATGTACTCTGTTGGTTTAGAACATTAAGACATAACTTACTATTAGTTAAACAACATCAAAAACAATATTGACACACATGTACTGAATAATCATTTACCAGCCATATTTCGGGCAGACGCAGTCTTCAGTTCAGTGTCAACCAATTTGCACATATAGCCTAAAACGTTCGAGCGAAAGGGGACATAGTACTTTAGAAGTGATTGAAAATTAAACCAGGTTTTCAAGTTTGTCGCTAATGCCACAAGAATATTAGCCTGATGAATCGGTAATGTGTCCGGTGTTTGGCCGAATATGCAAAATGACAACGCCTCCATTCCTCCAATCTATTAATCAGAGTAGTGCAATAATCAATACTGGTTAGCTTGTACACGAATTAGATTTAAATCTTACACTTATATTTCCTTCGTTTGGTGAAAGACAACTTTCACTGCAACATACAATTATTATATGTAATGATTTGAAAAGAGACTCACTCGACAAAACAGAGCGACATTTCTAAATAAGTACGGCGACGCCTCTGGTTCATTAATTTCAATATACTGACTTAGAGATTGTATCTCTTGAGGTAACATTTCCTCGGATTTTACTTGCATATGCTGTTTGTAAGCAACGTAAGTTGGAAAAGTGTTTAAAAAGACTTTTGAAACAAAGTGAATCAGTTTGTCCTTATCTTCAATGTCCCACACAGACTTCACAGGGGAAGATATAAATGTTTCCGTGGCTTTTCCAAGCTTTCCAACATCTTCGTCCGGACAGAGTCCATTATTTGTCTCTGCTACCACGGATCGAAAATGTTTCACTATTTCGACAACAACAAGAATAAGAATTTGGAGTGCCCAGTTAAAGCGCTCAAAATTCTTATTATCTCGAAAACAGCAGGAACATTGTCTTTGTGTCCATGATTGCATATAAAGTATAATAGTTTCTATCTCTTCTCTTGTAATGTTAACATCAGACCATTTATTAAGCGGGACTCGTTTTCCATCATCTAAATCACAATTTTCTTATGAATATTTTGAGACTTAATTCCTGGAGACCACTGTGAATGTGAATAATAATTCTTACAAGACTGTAGAAGAGAGGTGAATTCCATGCAGCAATCACAAATTTTTCCATTGCCCATCTTGAATACCTTACTGTTCAAGATCACCTTTAAACAACATACAAAAGTTTTACAGTGTATTCATATTAACAATTATCATTGGTGACAGTGGAATTATTGTAAAGTGATACTTTATACAAACGCTTTAACGCTAACGGTCATGTTATTAGGCAAACTTATATATTTTGAAAAATGAACTTTGATTTTTGGGAAACTAGCGAAACCCTTAAACGAGAATAACTGAAGTCTAGCTAATACGGTTGGATATAAATACAAAATACATTACTTACAGTAAAATTAAAGGAGTATAAATTGTTTTAAAAAATTTAATGGATAAAATCCGGACTATACACTTCCAAAAATGAAGCCCGGAACATTTCCACCCTTCGGTACAATGACCTACGCCCTTTCTACCCATTTAAATTTTCGTTGATAAACAACAGTGCAATCTGCATGACATAAATGCCAATTGACACTTAATTGACAACGACAAACATAATGATCTCTGTGCAATATATATACCATCAAATTGTCAATATACA
>JABASC010003228.1:0-14811 GCA_019776185.1 Plutomurus gul
AATCCACAATTAAATTTTCAACAAAATAATGTGTTAAAAAATAAACTAACAGTGGTGACACTACTTAGAAACTATATTTTTGTATTAAATCGGGGTGGATGTAATGAAAGATGTAAAGTAGCATTTTGTTTTAAAAATTTAAGGTACTCGTGAGGAACGTGGTTTGACTCATTTCCTCCCACCAAAAACGGAAGGTGTAGTCCGTGATGAAAACTATGATCTTCCTATTGGAATGAGTCTTATTAAAAAGTAAATCAAATTATTAGTTTGTGCATAACACACAAGATTGAGAATTGATTACAATTTGAAACTTTTTAACTGTTTTGTTTCACTACAGAATAAAATTCCTCCGTGGGCTTCCAATTTCTCCTACATTTGATGAACATCCTCTTAAAAAACTACCTTGTTGTCGCAAGAGAAACGGCGTAAATATTTCCGATTAAAACACACTAATTGTTTAGGAATAAAAACTTTTCAAGGAAATGGATGTTGTGTGAAATATCTGTGTGAAATAATGTGCATCATAGTAGCCCTGTGGTCGTAGCATACCTTTATAAAATCGGATGTATGTAAATTGATTTGATGTCAATCAATGCTGACACTTTTAAATAAGGAAAAAAAGCTTACCAAAAATACTCCTTGTAAAAATAAAAATGTTTGAAATATTTAGTTATAAGAAGGGTGATCATTTCATCCCCACAGGAAGGTCCGTTTTGATTCTCTTCGTTATTCTCATTTATTAGTTAAAAAACATGTTAACATATAATTGAGCTTATGTTAGTTGGCGAAGCGCTATTCTATTACGTAATTTGTAAAAATAAGTGCACACAAACGAAATTAAAAAACGGTCTATCGTTATCGTATTCAGTACCTACAAATAAATAATTAAACACAGTTATTATAAAACTAATTTTACACGTTAAATCGATATAATGTGTACCTATAACAAGTTGATTCACTGTGCAGGCAAAGGAATTTTAAAACCAAGGTTAATTAGTATATTAGCATTTACCCTTTGTACAATACAAATCCAATAATATTCGATAATAAATTTTCTAATTTACGCATTTCTTTTTGTTAATTTTTTATTAAGCCTTTGCGATTTCTGGAAATACATGAACTACACGACGATAAATCGCAAAAAAGGACAGAGGTCCAACCCCCACATATTCCGACGACTCAATTTATGTGACATCTGCTCTGCTCGTGAATGACATGGTGTGAGTAACAAATTTCTCTTGGAGGTAATACGTTGAAGAAGTTACAGAGCGCTCTGTAAAACAACTGACTATTAGCCCCAGCAGATATTCCAGTCCAGACAGTCTCAAGTCTCAACCATAGAATATCTATGGGCAAATTACTTATTACAAGAATTAACTCAAAACTTTAGCGTAGCTAAAGCTCAGAATGCAATGTATTCTAATGAAATTTGACAAATGAATTTTCAGTTCTTAACGAGACAAGTTAATCTATGCATCTAATCAAGTGTTTATAGGGAAAGATTAAGAACGTCTACAGTGCCGAAAGGCATGATGGACTCATTGTGGGTGTAGTAGCCCGGCAAGCGAAAAATCACGGGTTCGATTCCTGTGGTCCGTCGAAATTTTTAATCTTTCTCTATAAAAAATTTGCTCACGAAGATTAAGAACGTCTACAGTGCCGAAAGGCATGATGGACTCATGGTGGGTGTAGTAGCCCGGCAAGCGAAAAATCACGGGTTCGATTCCTGTGGTCCGTCGAAATTTTTAATCTTTCTCTATAAAAAATTTGCTCACGAAGGCTGAAAATTTGTATTAAAAACCAATTACTTGAGCATAAAGGGGATATTCAATTATTATCTTTATTTCTTATTGAAAAATACAAAATTGAACATTTTTATTCGTATCGATCTATATTATCATTACGAATGCTTTCACGGAACTTTTTAAAAACGAACTTTGGAAACGAAAACTTGTTTCAAGACGCACGAGATACGAGTTTACGCAAGTCTATTTGAAAACGTTTTTAAAATAGCATAGCACTGTGAAATGGGCATTAATTAGCATAATTTGAAATGGTGTTAGTTGTAATTACCATTAATCATAACAGTACTATGTGCTTGTATTTTTGTCGAACAAAAATGTTCAATTTAATTTTGAATAAGAAATAAAGATACTTGTTTCATAACACTGAAAATTCATTTGACAGATTTCACACCGGTGCAGTGTATCTGAGCTTTTGCTACGCTAAATTAAAAGTAATATTAATAAGTAAGTATTTAATTTGCCCATTTAACACTGAGGCAGATAGATAATCATTGTTGAGACTTGAAACTGGAACATCTTTCGGTTTTACGTTATGAATTCATTATAGGCAGTCGTTACAAATCGCTCTGTAACTTCTTCAGGGTATTACATCAAACAGAAATTTATTACTCACACCATATGTCATAAACGATAGCAGATATCATATCAATTGAAGGTGGGGGGTTGGACATTTCCATTTTTTGCGACTCAGTCAGACACTAATGCATGTTATTATATTCTAAAATTGTGCACATACTTAAAAGTACATTGCAATTGCTGTATAGAACCGCTGATTGCACAATTAAGGTCTTCTATGAATTTTACAGTGAAAGAAGTATATACTCTAAAAACATTTTCTAATAAAGGGTACATATTGTGGGATTTGTACGCACTTATGTACGTATACAGTGTACATCGAATTACGTTTTACACAGTAGTACGAAAGTCTGCTAAAATGCTTGGGTACGAACTAAACAAACCTTATCTATGTATTTAAATGACGTGGACATGTATAGGTGAAAGCAAGCTTTCCCAGCTCTGGCCCACAGTAATATTTCTACTTTTGCTCCTTTTAAATTACTTCATGTATGCAAAAGTTGCTCATATTTTTAATATTTACAAAATGAACATCAAGGTAAGCTATTGTCGGACAGGTAAGTTGGATATTACCGTGTTTGCAATGAAATATTCAAAGAAACAAGTTGAACTGGAAAAACAAAGATTGGATTGGCGTATTACAGCTTTATACTATCGCAGTGGAAAGTGGAAAGGAGTAAAACCACTGAGCTAACATCAAAACCAGATATATATATGGCACGGCACAATTCGTTTTTATTAAACATTAAGAACTTGTTGACTCTATCATCACTTGTATGTATATATACAGATAGTATATACTTAATTCTTCTTCTGTCACAATATACTGAATGTATAACCAATCATTTCTAATGCGTGAAGTATCGAAGCATACCATTTACTGAGTCGACGGTGCCCTAATTTTGAATTTCAAAATATGTAACATATTTATATGCATAACAAGAGCTAGGAAAAGCATGCAAAAATAAATTACACATTTTTGTACACCTCTTGCACGAGTCTGCAAATTAACTTGTTGGTTTTGTCTTACGACTGACTGAATGAATACATAGGCAAAACTTCTTTTGGTGAATATTTGTCAGTGCATAGTCAAGTTGCATGTCTTTTTACAATTTTTGGTGCATGCTTATCGCATAACTGACGTAACCTAAATATAACATAATAGGGGTTCTCAGGATTCGGACTCTGTATCATTTATATCGCTTATTTCTCTTCGAATAACGCGAACAGTACTTCAGCTACAGCGCTTCTTATCCTTTACTATGGTGAAATAGTAAGAAATAGTTGTACTAGAATAAAGTAGTTTCACCAAATGAGTTGCTCATGATTCTTACGTTTACTAACCACTTTATGCGTGAAATAACAGATGTAGCTATAACGCTAAAACGAATCGTGAGAACCCCTAATATGTCGTAACTTTATCAGAACTACGGTAAATATTAACAAGCTACCAACAATTTCTGGGCCACAAGGTCGACTGCCCTTTTCATTTTGGAAAATATTTTTTGTCTTAAAATTAGTGTAGGATGCAGGAGGAGGAGGAGGTGACTTGAAAGTGCAATTTTTATTTCGTATTGAAATATTGTAACCATTTAACCAATTATGCAAGGGCTTAATTATGTACTTAATGCTAGAATTTTGTAATCGGTTAATTCGGTTACAATTTATCAGATTTCGTTTTGTATGAATGTTATCATCGATGTTCATTGTCAGTTTTAAATTACGAACAACAATCTTAGGCCTAAAAATGCAGGAAATGTACATCAAATGAACAGAAAAGGACGTTTCATCACACTTGTACAATTTCAAGTTTGTTGTAAATCGATATATTTAGATGAATAAAATGAAGATTGGAGATATATGCTGAATTTATGCAGCCTGCAGCCTTATTCTTTGATTCTTGGTATTCACACTCTTTCATCCGGTACATCCTCTTACAATTAGAATAAAATTTATAAAATTGATACATTTCGTTTTTAATTAGATTTCCAAATCGAATTAGAATGTGAACGAAACAGAATAACTCAACAGATGAACTTGACAGCATACGCTTGGGTTTTATTATTAGGAGGAAAGTGAGAATCGATATTAGAATTCGTAGCGCAGCGCCTCTACTCCTTCAATGGAAGAGTGTCGTACGGAGGAACTCACTTGGCTGTGGGCACTAAATTTGAAAGTCCATCAAAGTGGAGGCGATTTTGTTGAATTTCCAATTTGGAAATCTAAATTTCATTGGAAATCTAATTCTGTGTCCATTCCACTCAATATGACTTCTCAAAAGACTTGAGTGGGAACGCATTTCAACGCTTTTTCAGTTTTATTAAATTAGTGAACACATAATAAGTGGGGGCAAAGGTGAAAGTTTATATATAGTATTTACTCAAATTGCCGTGATTTGATATTTGATTAGCGTTCGTAATTTATTTATGGTTTTCAAAATCTGGATTGAAATCCGATCCAGCACAGAAAAATCTATTTTTAAATACCTACAATAAACATTTTGCAATAATATCTATTGTTTTTACAGACTAGCAAAGTGGATTTTGTGAAAGCTCAACATGTACATCACTGTGTTGCAAGTATAGACCTAAGTATATCTGCTGTCAACATTTGAATACAAATTGGACCACACGACAACACTCAGTCGGACATTGAGTTAAAACACCGAAAGTTCACCATCCTGCATCAAAAGAATCGAAAAGATTCAGCCACATTCAATTCAAACAATACCATCATCACCTACTATTTTCAGTGGACCGTTCGTTCACTATCAACTATACATGTAAAATCAATTTTACGCTGTTGTTCCTTTTACCTATTTGACCTTCCCCTAAAGTTATCAAGCGAAGTGCGTGTTACTAACTGAAATGACTGGAGAGGAAGACTCTGAGGTTTTAAGTCTGAATTTGAGCTCTACGACAAATAGTAATATTAGCTTCAATAACCAGAATCCGACCGCAACGTCCACATCTTCAGTTATTGGTATTGTCTCGAAAAGAGATGAGAAGATTGATAATAATGGACAAGGACTTGTTGGGTCTGAAGATGGTAAATATAATGATTCCAAAGTAAAGGGCCATAGTGAAAGCCTTGTTCTTTCGAACCATTCAGAAACTCGAGTGAAGTCGGACGATGATCATGATGGATTCGCAAGCGAAGAAGATTTCGAAGATGATGATGAAGATGCAATGCAAATTGACTTGTCCCGAACAGCTGAATCGCCTGATGATGTTCATGATCAGGACGGAAGGGAATCCGTAAACAATTTTTCGAGTAGTGGTGAGCAAGACGTCAGTGCGATTTGTACAAGTACAAGTGGAGGTAGTGTTGTCAATACAGTCGATCATCAGGTTAACTCGACTACTATTAGCAGCAGTTTTAGGTCGAACACGTCACCCCTTTTACCTCTGCCGTCTCATTCGGGTATAATTGGTGCTGGTAATAATTGTGCTGGTGGACGGACACCAGGTCAAATTAGCCGTAGTGACAGCCAGAGTCAGGATTTTACTTACGACCCTGATTTAATTTTATCATCGGACGACATCCTTTCATTACCACAAGAGAAGTTTTCTCAAGCGTATGCTCAACTGGGAGATTCCTATCGACATCTCCATTTAAGGCTGCAAGGTAGGGAATAAGTGGAGTAGAATTAGAATTCGATTGTACAAATAATAAAAATGTATGTATTGCTTTAATCATTTATTTTTCATTCACCAATACAGAGTATATAATATCCATGCATAATATAATGTGTAAATATTGTGTAAATAAATACATGCTATATATTTTCAGATTCTGTGGATGAAATTGTTCAACTAAAGGAAGCGGTTCAGCGATCCCAACACCAAGTTTCAGATGCTACTCGAAGAGAAAATGTGTTAGTGATGAGGCTTAGTTCAAAAGAGCAAGAAACGCAAGATTATGTTGCTCAAATTAACGACTTAAAAACTGCCATCGCGCCAACATCCGGTTCTCTTCGTTCCACACTTCTTGATCCAGCAGTAAACCTTATAATTTTAAAAATGAAGAAAGAACTTGACGAAACAAAAAAGAAATTAGAAGACACTCAAAATGACCTTAACGCATGGAAATTCACTCCTGACAGGTTGTTATTTTACATTTTATTTTGTTGCTGGCGGAACCGGAAGTAAAGCATTTTTTCCTACAACAAAATATGAGAGAACATAAAATTGTCCCTTGACATTACTCCATACTTTCCAAATTCCCACACGGGCGCGCATTACAAGTGGCAGTCAATCAGCCGAAAGGGTCTTTTAAAATTACTTACGATTTACTAGATAGTCTTACAATACAAAATTAAAATAGTGAATACTCAGGCACCCTCTCAAAAATTTGCAAAACTAGGGAAAATTGAATGGGAGATGCTGATCCCCTTCTTAGTACCGAGTACCGAGTGGGTAAGGAAGCACGCTGTCCAAAAATTTTCCTGCAGTAGGCTGCGTGAGGGGGTACAGATTTTAATAAATAAACAGATAACCTATTCCTTTATCTCAATTTTTTCCCTTTCCTCCTCCCCTCTTCCGTTTCCCTGTGGTGCATTTTTAATGGAATCAATTACGGTTCCCATCCTTTTATTTCAACCAGCATTAATTGTAGTGTTTAGTAATTTACGTGTGTCTAACAATAAGTTTGACATGAAATGCTCATTACTTACTAAAATAACATAAATTGCAATTACTATTGTGCAAAGTCGATAAATAACCACTTTAATACCGCTATTGTTGCAGCAATACTGGAAAACGATTAATGGCCAAATGCAGGATGCTTTATCAAGAAAACGAAGAATTGGGCAAAATGATCTCCAGCGGGCGATTGGCCAAACTTGAAAGCGACTTAGCATTGCAGAAATCATTGACAGAGGAAATGAAGAAATCACAGTCAGGTGTGTTTATAAGTTTAAGATCAACAAGTTGCTATTTACGTTGTATTATTCCGATTTGATTTCTTATGCTAATTTAAACTCATAATGTATGTGATACTAGAACTGGACGAGCTAGTTCAAGAGCTGGATGAAGACGTTGAAGGAATGCAAAGTACTGTGTGCTTTTATCAGCAACAACTGCGAGACATCAAACAAAGTGCAAATTCCAACACGAATCCCAGTAATAGTGTTTCTGAAACTGAGTTCGTGAGCGTGAATGTGGCAGAACTCTGCGCTCAATGTCGAGCCATTCAAGAGAAGAAAAAGCTACAGGAAGAACAGCAAAGCCAATTTTTAGAAAATTCAAATTCTGCTGCATTACCTTCACAGCTAAAGTTAGATAAGACTAGCCCACATTCTTCTCCATCATCATCTTGCGAACCTCTGATAACACAAACACGAACGTGGGTGAATGGTGAGGTTGATGATTCCATTGAATCAGACAGAAAGCCTTTAGGTTTAAATTTGAAAGTAAACCACCTCATGTCTTGTAAGCTAGAAAGTACTAAATCGAATTTTAATCATGATGATACTCTGACAAACGATGCCAATGTGGAAAAAGATAGTAATTCAGAAAGTACTGGTGGTAGTGTTGCCAATTCCGTGCAAATTAATCAAAGTGTTAAAGTCAAAAAGGAGATCGAAGACAGCAAGGAAATGTCTTTGATAAGACAAAAACGAAAGTTCCCTTCAAGAGGTGACCTTTCAAATTATGAACCTGAAACGCCTAATTTCAAAAGGACAAAAAGGACGTATGCTTCGAGTTTGCAAGTTAGCACTCCAAATACAGGCTCCTCACCAATCAATTCCAACGTTGTCGTTAATAGTAGTAACAGTGTTAGTGTCAGGACTACTGCTGGTGAAACGGTCCCTTTCCCCAGTAGCAGTAGCAGCAGCTTCAATAACCCTACAACCGCCAATGGGAACGGTTCCTTGGAGGAGCACTAAATACAATTTTTCATCTGACATAATAGAGTCGTCTAGAAGGCATTTCTCTCCACACAGGAAGTTACATTTTATTTAATTAAGGTGAATAGTGATTACAAAGTACTATGTGTATCTTACTTCGGAATCATTATCATTATATGCCAATTATAATAACATGTATCGTATTATTTTGCATGCGTAAATAATTACGATACTGTATTAATAATTATGTGTGTAATATTTTCATCATGATTGAAATATGTAGTGGTAGTTGCAATAGAATGATTCATACGGTACACTGATATTAATTCACATATGTCAAGTTTATATATTATAGTAAATATTAGTAATACATTTTATTTATTATTTCACTGAATTGGTTGTTTCAGGAAATCTGAATTACAGAAAAAAATCTAAAAATTACAATAATGTACGTGTGTAATGGAATCATTGTAAAATGTATTGTAGTGTTGTCTGACATCAACCAAGTTCTATTTACAATTTACTTACGTCCAACGATGCATTCTTTAAAAAACAATTTTGTTTTGGTTTTGAAAGTTTTGATTGCATCTATTATATACTATATAGTATTGTGCGTATTGTTACAGTTAGGTTTGATTCTGTATGAGAAATAACTGACAATGAGGAAACATCTGCCCGTAGCCTATATGTTCAATAAAGTAAATGAGGAATTCTTTGATTTAATATGTAAATTAATGTGAAGTATTTATGAATCAGGAGTAGTTTGTAGCAGATGATGTGTATAAAATTGTACAACAAATAATACTTAGAATACTACTAACTATTCATAAATCGTACATTTCTTGTTACCTTAATGTCATACCTTTTATCAATTATGTCTAGAACACAAATACTACACTACAAGTTTGAAGATAAAAAGAGACCGATAAAATCTACCAGACGAGTTCAGCACAAATTGTCACAGAATATGGGGTCGATTATGAAGGGGAACTGTGTACTGTGTAGTAGTTAGTTAGTGCAGTGCAGAAGCTGTAAAGAAGGACAATTACTTAATTCATATTACTTCATATACATATATTAACAAACTTACTGATATACCTACAAACTACTACTAAAATACATGATGTATTTTAGTTCTTTGGCTCTGTTTATAAGTTGTCATTTATTACTTATCCAATAATAACAAAATGTTTTTAAATGTGGACATTTATTTGCCAAAAATTGTACTTTATGAAAAGATTGGGTTTAAATTCTGTTCAGTCGTGCGATTTCTTTACATTCTTAGTAAGTAGACATGCAATTTAGTAGCAATATTAGGAGTCGTTATACCGCTGCGCTATTATATCTATTATTCATATTTTCACTTATATCTGCACTTTAACTGCACTTTATCTTCATAACATAATTACAATTGTGTAGTTATGTTGTAAAGAAAAATATAAATTATGCAATGGCTACTTAAAGCACACTATTACGTGTTTGTTGATAATTTTTGATTTTGATACTAATTAGCACTGACAACTTTCATGTACATAAAAGCTAATCAATAATGAAAAGGGACAGCGTGAGTTTGTTAAAAATTGGTTTACTATCACCTTTACATAATAAAGAATTCGCTGAAAACTCACTCTCCTATACAAAATAAATATATTGTTATCGTAATAATGTATGCAAGGTATAATAGGACTTAAATACTGGAACTTTCTTAATAATCGAATGGATCGATCGCACGAACTATATAATTTCACATAGTTAAATAATTTATTTATATTTACAGGTAAAGAAATTAATCATGTCAAATTTTTACTCACAATCATAATCCGAAAAAAATCTAAAATCTTGTAGACTTACTATGCAACCTTATTTAATATTAATAGTATTCAAGGTGCAAACTGGAGTTAATGCTCATTTAATTTGTTTCTTGAAGGAGTCAATCCAGAGACAGGAAAGTAGACTGTGCAGACTAGATATATAATTGAAGATAAATATGTTGGCACAGATAAAAAACATCATTACTATTCGTTCTATTATATCTACGCATGAAACTGTGAGCTGTATGTAGAAAGTAACTAATAACGTACAGTGCAAAACTCCCATACTTTTACGAATGTAATATCACGAACTATGCCATAAAGCATATTAAGAAACCAAATTAAAGTTCAAAATTAATAAAATGTCTTTTTGGCCAGAGATGCCACAGGAAATGGTTTTCTGAACTTAATTAATGTCATTCAATTTTATGAAGTGACTTTTTCGGAAAAGCAGTGATTGTGACTGCATGAGAGTGACATAACAATTTATTACTTTAATTTGTGTAACTCGTGTTCTGCTAATAAATTTTTAGTTGTAGCAAATACGTCACAAATACCTTACAATCTGTTTACTCATTTTCACTTTTAACATGTGTACATTTGTGCTCTACTGTAATATGTAACCAGTGCTTAATTGACATACTGTGCAAGAATGTGTTACATACAATCAGGAGACAAAATCAGTTTGTAAACTTCCTAGAAAGAATATATGTAATAAATACATATTCGAATATCAGTATGTATCATAGACATCTTATCTAATATAAGGCATGTATACAATTGTACCAGTTAAAATACAACCTTACTAGGAAAATTGTATCAGGTTACATCGAAACGAGTGTATACTTACGGCTTACTGGCTACCTTTATTGAGTCAAACAAGCAATAACTCGGATTTATATTGCCAATGTCAAAATTTGTCCTATAAATCATGTAACGTGTGCTTGGAGTTATCCCATTCAAAAAGTTAATGGTTCAATGGTTGGGGTACACAATATGTGAGTTTTGTAAAATACCACAAATTAAACTTAAGCAATACTTCCAATCACTGCAGGTAGATTTAAAATGAAGATGGGTTTGAGTCAGATAACGATTTGCATAATATTAGAGAGTGTGAATATCAAAAGTTTATCATTATAAACTACAAAATTAAATTAAATCTTTCACAGTGAATAAATCAAAAAGTGGACACCTTTTGCGGAAATAAAAATAAGCGTGAACACTCTTTATGTGCTCTTTTTGGAGGAGTTTAACATGTTGTTTTTCGGAATTTTTGTTTCTGGTGGCCCATGATAGCTTAATCTGACTCAAACTTCCCCTCGACTGACAGTGAGTCCTGGATCCGCCCCTGCACTCCTTGAATTATATTTAAAATAGAGCTTATCCAAGGAGAGTGTGTTGTAGAAAATTGAATTCTACATACGTGAAATATGTATATGTCCAGGTATTCGAAATATACTTGCAAAACAGTACACTAATACATAATAGAAATAACTTGAATGCAATGCAAATATCTTTCTAACAAATGGACATAATTCATTTGTACGTTAAGGTTCCAAGAAACTCTCCTTGCATTGTTAGATCAAATCTACTTAAAGGGAATTCATGGGCGGCAAAAAAGTGATTTAGCCAAAAACATTACTTCATTATTACTTCAATATTCCACAAAATATACAATAATTTGACTCCTGTATTAAATTTGACGTACTGGCGATTCATGTTTTCAACTGACGATTACTTCATTGATTTAAAACTGACGATTAATTGAAAAATCTACTGGCTATTTCTTAAATTTTTACTGGCATATCCTTTTTATTTTTTCAAGAATTCCATTCAGTATTATAACTTCTTCGTTCATTTATTCTAATGTACGATTCATTTTAAAAAATGGCTATTTAAAATTAAGTCAATAAAAAGTAAGATCGATGATCCAGGAAAAGATGCAGAGTTTCAACTGTAGAAAATGTTTATAAACTAGTTAAACATGGTAAAATTCCACCTAGTCCCGAACACGTCGCTGGTATTCCTGGTAATCCGTTTGCACCATTTAATCCAGGTTGTCCGCTTGCTCCAGGTTGGCCATTGGGGCCTGGTAATCCTGTATACGCACAAAAAACTTCATCCTTCACGTATGTATGATAAAATTTGTAAAAGATGTCTATTACTAAACTTGAAGACTTTTAATAAGAAATATAACAGACAGAACGGTATGTTGTTAACAGAACGGTATGTTGTTACGTTACCTGGCTGGCCATTATTGCCGGGTTGACCAGGGAAACCTGAGGGACCCTGTGGGCCTGGGATTCCTTTAGCGCCTGGCTTACCATCAGTTCCATTGCTACCCGCTGGAGTTTCAAATAATTTAAGGTGTTAATTTTCGTGCTTACAGAAAAAGACTATTTCAATGGTAAAAATAATTGGAATTTCAACTCTTACGATTTCCATCCCGCCCATTTGTGCCTGCAATTTTTTTATGGAAACCAATATTAGATTTTACATTTAAAAACGTTATCAATGAAAATCACAGCGGATAATCTGTAACAGTTTTCTATGTACCTGGAGTACCAGGAGTTCCACTAGTGCCTGGTGTGCCCGGTTGTCCTAAAAGAGAGGTCGATTAAGTGGATATGTAAATGAGCTATGTACAACTTATCAGAAGATATTTCTGTATGAATATATGTAGATGCTTTTGAAGTGTTAGTTCGTATAGGTGGTCTGACGATTTCATTGACACTTGAAATTTAATTTCAGTTGACCTTTTAAATTTAATGAATGCAAATTCGTTGTGAAATGGAATTTTGTAGAGTGATTATTGAAACAAAAATTTTGAAAAATGAAACGCAATTAATCACAATGAATTAATTGAAATTTGATCGTATTGTACAATGCTTTTCACATGATTTCAGTATTGATATTGAATTGACCTTTTCATTAAAAATTGCATCAATTTATATAATGAAAAGAGGATGCAAAAATTGAAATGAAGAGGTCCGACCATAGTTCTTTAATTGTTTACCTGGAGGCCCCGGTTTCCCATTCCTCCCATTTACCCCGGGAGGGCCCACGGGCCCAGCCTGACTGTAAGACAAAACAATTCCAAGTCAAAATGTCCTACAGTATTGGTAGATTTTTATATGTAGTAATTTGACAATTTCATAATCATATTCAACTAGCGGGGAGATGTGGAAACAATGTGCAAAATAGGTTAATTAAATGGCTTTGACTGAGCATAAGGTTTATATACTTACCCGTCCCTTCCATCTGTCCCATTTTTACCGGGGGGCCCCATTGGCCCGGCATTTCCGGGAACCCCCTAAAACAAACCACAAATTAATAACCTTGGAATTATTGCAGAAGGATTGACTGGATATTCATAAGTAAGACTGAAAAATAATTATCCAACGATGACGCAGGGTTGTAAAATCATTGGAAAATTATTTAATCTTTCTTAATATTGAGAATTTATTAAAATTTAATTATCGTACAGCAGGATGTCATTCGAAAGAAAAAAATTGGGCTTTTATTAATTATTGATATTCGGCTGATAAATGCCATCTATAAAATATATTTAACATATCAAATTCTCGAATTTTAAACAACACATTTTCATTTGCCATGTGTGTTACTTTTAGTCATGGTTCGCATTCGAGATTTCGAGTACTATTACTATGCATGATACAGGCGCGTATCCAGAAAAAGTATTTGGTGGGCTCCTGGGGACTGGAGGCCCGCCTTATCTTTTATATATTAATTAGCCACATCCCACATCTCCTTCCCTATCCTTCCTAGATTAATTTTTTTAATCCCTACCCATTGTAAAAGAGAAGTTATTAGCAGAATTGAATGTCCATAAATGCCAAATTTTCCCCAAGCTAGGGAATGTTTCCCATTTACAACTCTCATCTGAGGTATCGAAAAAATGTATTCTTCTTTCTCTTTTACTCACATTCGTCCCGTTTTTCCCGTCTGAGCCGTCCTGCCCAGGAGATCCCGGCCTACCATCTTGCATGATCATATAAACATTCACATTTAATTGTCTTACTTCAAAGTTTTTTATTTTGCAAATTTGAAATTAATGAAGTCTGAATTACCTGTTCCTTGAGAACCTAGAAAAATGAAATAAAAATAATCAATCACTTGATAGATAAAATATGTTTTCACATCAATTCATACTATGTCAATTAGGACGAAACCTGGCAAATATCAGAGAAGAAATAGGAACTTGTTAGAAAATTAGGTATGCCTATTAGGGGTTTAGATGTAATTTGTGCACATTGGAACACCATTGTTAAAAGAGGGACAAGGCTTAAGCTGTGGGGGGAACTATATCTTGGGCCATATAATTATTAGTAAGTAGAATTGGTAATTAATTAGTAGTTAGAAAATTACGTGTAAAATTACGATAAAAATCGATCAGATACTTTCTTTCACTCTTTATTTGTTTTGGTTTTGATAGTATTTTTTAAATTTACCCTGGGGGCCATTGACACCATTAGGACAATTGCAGATGACGTCATTGAACTCATTCCTGTTATAACCTCGAACAACATTGTCTCCTATTCCATTGCCAAGCCCGGACAAGGTATTTAAGAGACATCCACTGGGCCACCTTGAAACACAAAAAACCAGTAAATATTTTCAGTGAATTCGGCTCAAACAATTAACTAATGAGTAATCTGTATGAACTTTTACCAGCGATATGAAATTTGTTCGTTCTGAATATCTCCGTCTAATACTCGGTACTGTGCAGTCTGAAAATTGAATCCTT
>JABASC010003229.1:0-14810 GCA_019776185.1 Plutomurus gul
AGTCATGTCATGCTGTGCAGCCTTCAACTATAATTATTATTATATTATATATTATTATATAATATAATATATATAATATTATATTTTACATATATACTATATATGTATATAATATTATATTATATATGTTAGATGTTCATAATTCACTGATTTACACGCAACTCTTTTACTACAGTTGCATCTGTTTTATTGTAAATAGATTTGTACTTCTATTCTCTGATTACAATTCATCCGGCATTGGAAACTGTAATAGTCTTAAACTTGATGTCTACATTATGTAACAACCAACAGGCAGTGGTTTACAGGAAATAAATTATCTGTAAATAAATATATGCAAGTATTTTCCTTTAACTTGAAACTTTGAACGCCGTTCTGTTACAATAGTAGAGAAAAAGTTGTAGTATTACCTTTTGGGAGAATCGAACTTTCATGGCAATTCTGTCAATTTCAATTAGTTTTGCAACGTAGCCAAGCCCAAAATTTCAATTTCAACCTTTTTAATATATATTTTTAATATCAGTGTTTCCCAGGGATTGTTTTAGAATTGGCCCACATGCAATATAAATATTAGGTATTGACTGTCTACTGTGAACATGTTCCTTAGATTATTTATAGGGTGCCATTACTTGTGTGTCGCTAAACTTAATTACATTGTGAGACTATAAATATAATAATGTTGCCCAAAAATCCTGGATCGAAAGGACGGTGTGCAATGTTTAATTTAACTACCCCCGTGCAACCTATTTCCACCTTTACCCTTTTCAGCATTTATCGTCAGGAAACGGCTTCTGGTTTATCTTTCCCCACATTTTCGTCTTTGCTCAAGACGACCTACTGCATACCAGAAGTATTTTTGTAGCTTTCGAATCCTCTTGTACGTTTTGTAAACTCTCCAGCAAAGTCGACAATTCATTCAGCATAAACCTGTGCAATAATTTAGATCTTCAGACTTTCAAAAAACTCTCTACAATACAACGTAACCAGTTTCATTATATCCGCCTACAGTATGATTACATAGATTCTAAATATAACATAGTGGTTTATATTATTTAATTGTGTATCTTTACAGTGTAATCTCTGCGGCCGCAGTTTAGTATCTTTAACACTGCATGATAATAAGTGATGGAAACATACGTATCTTAACACGGGTATGCTGTAGTCTGTAATGCCCATGCATGATCTTGAAAAACTTTGAAATAATTTTGTATTTCTATTTATGTTTTTCCAGGACAAAAGTGTGAAGCAGGTAGTGAGGGCAAGGCTTAACCGTTCCACGGGAAGGTCCCAACGAAATATTGTTTCTCTCTATAAACATGGAGAACGGAACTACGAACAATAAAATTTGGGCCAAAGCTGACGGAAATATAAATCTATATGGACTGTTGCGAACAGACGTGAGAGGAGCGTATCATGAACTTTCTCTGCTTCCTCCCTTATTTACGACAGAGTGATACAGTATACACAGCCCAGCAGCTCAATCCAAATACGTGCAGGCAATCAAAAAGTTATCAACACTATTTCAATATTTTTCCTACTAAGAAAACAATGTATTTTGAAAACTCTCAGGACTCCAAGAAAATAATGCCAGAGGTAAATCCAGCGCAGAAATTTCTGGAAATGTGTCAGTCTCTTTCTCTTATTAGAGACATAAATATTTATAGACACACACTTTCCCCGTGCAGCCTAAAATAACCATTAAAAGGCAATGTGAAAAGTGTTAGTGGCAGAATGTGTAAAGACACAGATAAAAGGCCTTTGTTTACCATTAGGTTCATGGTTCATACGATCGTGAATTGACGCCACATTGTATACCTATACATCAAACAGATACGTGCACTGTGTGACGTGATGCAATGAGAAGCGCAGCTTTAGTTCAACCTCTGCTATTCTTCAGTGAAAAGGGCTATCCAGGACAATCCAGTCAAGGATTGTTACTTCTTCTATCGCATCCATGGGTCCCACCAAGAATATATAACAATGTGATGATGTGTGTTCCTTTAGAGCTGGACTTGGGCGAGCCACGCCAAGTGCATGAAATGGCATCCACTAAAGACTTCCTATATCTCTGGTCTATAGTCATGGCACACTTCTCACAGTCAGACAACGTTAATGCAAACCTTTTATTTTATATATAGGGCGACAACTATATATTTGCACAGTGGAGAAAGTTATACAAAGAGAATGACATTATTGCCTGGCCTGGCTTCATTCTTCTCTCAGTCAAAGAAAGACTTCGTACACACTAAACTCTTACTTTGTGTATATATATATATATGCACACTATGGCAAAGATGTAGTTCAGCAGATCCATATCCCCTTGGTCGACAGATTGCGGAGTCGTCCAACCAAACCAACCGACCGAGAGCGAAAGCCGATGGACCAGTCAGCTCGTAGTACAACAGAATAGATATAGTCTCCACGACTTTCTCCAGTAGGACTTTCACCGTAGACATCCTTCTAATCCAGATTCCTATAGTATACATAATATTAGAAGATATACAGGTACGTATATTGTAATGTTCATCGTTGTCGTCCCTTGCCTATCTGTTCACCATCCAACACACTGTTTATGGTTTATAGTCAGTGGTAGTTTAAACTCTCTCTCCTCTGCGTGTGTACTATGTGTGTGTGCCGTAGAGAAGATGCTACACACACTTATCGACTGGAAAAATCCTCTTTTCCTTACTTATTCATGGGATCACATTATTGAACGTATTCTTCTCACTCGATCATGTTGCGTGCCTGGAAGGTAAAGTTCCGAAATGCTAATGTTACCTCGATCAGTCTTTCCTCAATTTTTTATCATCTGAATCTGGGATCGCCGAGAATCGATCCGGCAGTGTTCTCCTTCTGTTCTCTCTGTTCTAAACAGAGGAGAGCCCTCAGTCACTCTGGCCAATATACATAAATTCACGTAAGTAAAAGAGATGTGAGCATCTGAGGCGAGTACTACACATAATGGTGAGTAGAGTGAGGAGCGTGAGTGCGGCAACTAGCAATCCACACGAGGCCATAACCAACTCAACATACAGATGCCCTCGAGAAAGATGTTGGCAGAGAGAAAAGAAACCCATGAACTTAGCGGCGGGCTATGGGTGTCTCGTCTTCCCAGTTTCCTTCCGTCTCACTTCATTTCTATTCCATTCTTTGTGTATAAAGGTAGGCATTTAACTCGTTCGAACAAAAGGAAGAATGTTGTACTCGGCTTTCCCAGTGAGAGGAGCATATTTTTTTCTCTCTCTCTCTCACTCTTTCTCTTCTCTCTTCTTCTACGTGTTGAGTCTTTGGGCCTTTGTCAGTTTGGATTTCATTAAAACAGTTGCTCTCTCCTGCTACCACTACCAGGAAGGAGTGCTCACTGGTTGTGCAATGTAAGTAGGAATGTACACAAGACTTAATCTTATGTAGTATTCACTATCTGTAGTCCATAGTTGTCGCTCCCTTTTCCCCATAGCCTCTTAATTTTTCTTAATCATCTCGTGGCAACTAGTAAGTAGAAACACTCCTGTCTGTTCAGTTTCCCCTATTCTATTCTCCTGGTGGTGTTCGCCAGCTACACACACACTAATCACTTTAATCCCGCTCTGCTTTTCCTATATCAATTTGCTCGTGTGTGCGATGAGAGTTTTCTAAAACATTATTCTGCCCACTATTTTACAGTTGGTTTAGCCTCCTGAATTACATTTTCTTTGTTGCCAGCCTCCGTCAGCCTCATCCTTCAGAGAATAACTGTCTTCATTACGAAAAACTATTTTTTCCTTATAACGAGCATTAAATGTCTTTATAACTGTTGTTTATGGCTTTTAATTTTTGAGAATTATGAATGTAATGCGATTACGCGCAACATTACAAATAATTTATAAAATAATCTACTCTTGAGAACATAATTCGCTGACGATTACGCTTCTCTGATGAGAATTCCTCAACCTCGTCCATCTGTGTTGTCGGGGCTTGCGTTATTTTATACTTTTGTTGTATTAAAGCGGAAGAATTAGTGAAAAGAGCGCAACAGTATATCAGAAAATGTGGGGTAGGCAGATACGGATTCGAGAAGTTTGCACGTAACCTGGTACAGAATCGACTCACGAACTATCAATTATTATTAGTATTAACACGAACGACAACACATTACACAGCTCTTTTCTTTAGTTGTGGAAGTCAGCAGCTGAACGTAACTTGGTCCCGAACTTAACTAAGAACAATCAACTTAACCGAATGCAGTTTTGATAATTAAAGCCTTGCTCCTCTGCAGCAACTGAAATTTCTACAGAAAGTAATGTAAAACATTAATATAAGTAATCTTTTAAGAATATCGTATGTAGAAACAGATGTACCGGCCATCATAAAGGCTTGAATAAATACCCAGTACTACTAATTATTGGTATTAGCAAGGTGATAATAAACGGCCAAGAGTAATACATACTAACTGAAACTTTTATGCTAGATTTTTATTTCTGATTAATTAGTACCAAATTTAATTTCTTCATCTCTCTTACATTACTGTTGAACATTTACATAAATAACAATTTCTGTAAAATTCCATATTTACCTTTACATTGGCCTACCTCTGACTTTACACTCTCGCCACGTTTACACATTAGAATTGTCTACCACTTTTATTGCTACGATGAGCAACCACAATGAGAAAGTGAGAGCACAAGTCAAACGAGAACCGTACTCTACTACAACAGAATGCATGCAGGTAAGTAGTTAGCCGCAAATTCGACTGGTGTAATAGTATAGTAAATGACTGCGGTTGAACAAACAAGCGTTTATTAAATGGGTGAACATGCTATAATACAGTAGCTAGCGATATTATCAATTTAATGATCTGTTTCATTCACAACTCCCATCCCCAATGATCGTAAACACTAC
Source organism: Plutomurus gul (assembly GCA_019776185.1). Taxonomy (NCBI): domain Eukaryota; kingdom Metazoa; phylum Arthropoda; class Collembola; order Entomobryomorpha; family Tomoceridae; genus Plutomurus; species Plutomurus gul. The sequence goes on from JABASC010003229.1 coordinate 4,876, forward strand.
TAATAATACAAGTTTGAAACAGAAGAGTAATAAATGTCATGCCATTATTACGCCACGATATTGCTGTACTTAACATAATACTTCATGTATTATTATAGCATGCCCAAAGAAACAATTACATTTTGTATTGTGGTCTGTGGACAATTAGGTAGTATAAGTTCATGTTTATGATTTCTAATTATACTCAATTGCTCATTTCATAGCTAGGTATTTATTTGCAATTTAATTTTGCACGTTACCGAGTTGAAAGATAATTTCATGAGGAGATTTTATGAACTTTAAATTGAGATTAGAGATTTTGGCATGTCTTTGTCTTGTAATCAAAACGTATCAATTCCTAGGATTTCCCATCTAGCCCCATTCACATTTTATGTGCACTTTGCTTGTGAGACAACAGTTTATTTATCTGTATATCCAAGCCTACATTTTTTCTGTTCAATATTTCAGTGTTCTAAATTAATCCTTGATAGCAGTGATAAATTAAATAACACAGAAATGTTTTTATCAAAGGTTAATAATTTAACAGAGGTTGATATTCACATTGTATGCATTTCAAAATGGAAGACGCTTGGCTTTTAAAAGTTATGAGCACAGACACCACAGTTCAACTCTCAACTAACAATAAGTGACGTATGTGCACCTGTCTATTTAGTTTTCGTATCCGTAAGGCAGCACAAAGGCATAAAAGTGTGTAACATGGACATTTTTCCTGTCAGGCGAGAGAAAGAAAAGTGAAAAGCTTTGTAAAGAAATTTTCCATCAGACAAGACAATTGAAAAGATCAAATGCAATGTCATTTCATTCACTTCACTCGTCTTCTATTTGCTCTATTGTTTTCCACGAACATTTAATTCAAAATGGAGTTTTCCTTTTAAGACTTTTCTCTTTCAGACATTCTAAATTTTAGTAAAAAAAACTTCAACTTTGCACATCTTGCATGTAAAGCAACCTCGTCCAACAGTTTTACAGCTGCTGGCATACATAATTCTGCAAGATATTGCAAATGATAATTTAACTAGCACTATTCACCTTCAGTTTTCAATCTCTTTTCTGGAGCACAACTGAATTGCCCTCGTATCGTTTTATTTCATTTTGCTCCCTTTTATATTACATTAAACGAGAGAGAGAGAGAGAGGCACAGTGGAAATAATTTCATGTCCTAAATAGATATATTGCACCATTATGCCTTCCTATCACTCTCCTACATTCTACATAAGCACGAAATCTACAACTGCTGAATCAAATTGAGTAAGATGGATGAGAAAAAAGAAAACTTCCATCCAACTTTTTTGAGTTCGTGCAAGCATAAGATTTTTTTTATTCAAATAATGTATTCACACTCACCACGCGAATAAGTGACTCTAAAATTAGTATCAATTAAATCAGAGGAGTGGGAAAAAATAAGAATCATGATTCATCTCTAGAAGGCTTCATTTAAAAAAGGTTTACGAGGTAAGTATGTATAAATGTTTCATCGGAATTTTTACTTGCTGTTCACAACAAACAAAATTAAAAAACCAGGACTAAACACTACTGTCTGCTGTAGAAAAGTTCATATGTAGGTATGTATTAGTAATATCATTGAATAAAGGAAAAGTACAGACAGTAGGGAGAGATATGGTATGGTATGTACCTACCTAATTCCCAGTTTCAAAACTTCAAAAAGGGTTTCTGTAATTGCTTTTGCATACGGAAAATTGACCAATGGTCACAAATACGGCAGTAAAAAAGAAAGTGGACTTGTACCTTTGTGAATTCGTAATCTAATTGAGACAATGACCTTCGTCAACAGCAGTTACACTGCGCTATGTATGTATTATAGTTGGCATCCTGTATTAATACAAAACATACGAAGGGAGTTCAAAATGAAGTGATTATGGTCCATTATTTCTTTACATTAACATATTTATTTCCCAAACCGTTTATGATTTTTCTATGTAACCTCCCCCGAGTTCGAAACGCTTTCACATCTAGCTTGGATTAGCATTCGTATGCCAGTCAAAAAATCGTTTTCCCTGAGTGAGTTGAGGTAAGTGTGCGCGGCAGCAATCAATTCGTCGTCCGACTCTTACTTTTTTCCACGTCGGGCTTTTTCAGATTTTGAAGGTGATAAAACTATCTAAGAGTCAACTCCCCCACATTCTAGAGTCAGCTGTAGAATGTGGGGGAGTGGGGGGTCACAATCTTCGAGGTATGAGACGACACGTTGTCTTTCAAATGATAAATTCCTTCACTCGGACTTCCCCCTCTGCCGTTTCTCAACCGATATCGCAAATCGGACAAAACTTGGCTATAATATAATTCAAGTATTTTGCTTCATTTCTGAAGCACGTCGATGAGAGCAATGTCCTTTGGAGTAGTAAAATATTGGCATCATAACCTTTCGAGCCGATTTTCCCACTTCTGCTATAATTCAGGTGGATTACCGACTGGAAACCATTGGAAATATTCTGTTGTCTAGATTTTATACCCCGTCACTAAATGCATACTAAGATCGCCGGGATACTGGGGGCTCATTCTCGTATGTCATTTGGGCGCGCTTACACGGGGGTTATTTAGATACCGGTCCTAAAATTTGGGATAGGAGAGTGAGCCCCCACTTTCCAAGAACTCCTTACACGAAGTGAGTTTTGCTGTTTTTGAGCCTCTGTAATCAGCCTCTGGGTCCAACAGGAGCAGCTTTTATTCAGACTCAGACCAAGTTTTTCGTGTAGTATGGAGTTCATGTTTCCTAAAGCAATCCCAGGAGTTACACTGATGTTCCGAATGCTATTTAGCCTGTCTTCATCAACTAGCTTGAGAACACGGTTACACGTTTCGTCGCAAGTGGCATCATTTGGCTGTCAACCTCTGTACACATTTTCTATCTCCTGTCTTCCACACTTAAACCAAATTGCAATGGATTCGGGGTACCCTTGTAGGGCAAACGGTTGAGCGTACTCCAAAATTCGAAAAATCAATTTTTTATGCACTTGGCTAACGGAATATTGTTTTCTGACCGATGGTGTGAACCGAACCTCACGAATTTTGGTAGACATTCCTAAAAACGTCTGAGAAACGTTTGTCTAAAGTTTGGGTCTCCTATCTTCATCATATTGATTCTCAGTTCATTCTGAACTCCCTTCCTAGTATACAAGAAAATTAAATCAAAAGTCCGATGTATTCTGGAGTCAATATCCTGTACACCCAGCAAAACCTTCCCATTCACACAAAGACCCAAGCAGGTTTCTGGTTCGATTTATTTAGTCATTTGGCATTTCCTTGGCTGACAATTAGTTAATGGTGACGTCTTTCCAATATAGCTGCAGTCCCCCCATTAGTGATTCATTATTAGCAACAGCCCAGGGTTAGCTTTTAGTCTACAGCATAAAACAACCTCACAAGGATACGAGCTACATGTATTTAAGCACAGAATGGTCATTAAATTTTACTCTTTAGCTCATACAAACAAATAAAATCCTTGCTTTCGGGTTTTTTATATTGATAAATAACAAAATTTCTCCTCTGTAGATGTTTAAATTGTTCAAATGAGAAAGTTGAATTGGGAGACAGTGACACTCCATACTGAACTAAAATGAATGAAATTTACTAGAGACTGATACATTGCGCTACACTTTGCTCCAGCTAATACATCATCATCAGGATGACTGAAGTGGAACTGAGTGACAAAGAACTGCTTTTCGTTTCACTACCAAACCGTAGTAAGGANACTACCAAACCGTAGTAAGGAAGAATCTCGTTGTTAATAATTACCATACTTACTACATACATACATTATAAGGTCCGCTCTAAATCTTCAATAGAGGTTACCAGGCTTCATGTTATACGATACGAATATACCCACTCATACGTTCAATTCGTGCTGTGCACGAGTAACAGTGTGGCACTAAAATTACTCCTGCATACACACTTGTTAATTCAAGGGGAAATTTGAACAATTTTCATATGAATTACTGAACAACGCGTAATGTGAATTGCACATTTAATCTCAAGTACACATTTACATGCTATACACCCACATACACAGACTGACAGTTGTGAGTAATAAATAAACATGGGTGAGAAGTGAGAACTCTTGTGAGTCAATAAGAACAAATGAAATTTGGAAAGAAGCTTTTCATATTTTATTATTTTAGCCGAAATTTCTTATGAGGTTCCCCGATAATGTTTAACATCTCGGTCACCCAATGCACCATCTAGTTAATGGCGTAGACCCAATCATGCAGAATTAAGCAGCAATCAAATCCGTTTCAAAAATAGAATATTGTAGTTACTAAGAGTTCCTTCCAATTGCCATTCCTACTTTGGAATTAAAGATTTACAATTAAAATCAATCTTTAATTGTTGCCAGAAGACTACCTACTTAATCGTTTCCGATTTAAGTGTACGTGTTTAACCTCTAAGCTTCCATGTGATTACCGTAATTGCTCATAAATGTACAGTGCAACATTTGTGACCACGGAACTTGTGTTGCGTGTGAGTGATAAGATACATATCACTCCTTACAAGCTTACTAAGCTAAAGCACAAGCGAGGTAAGAGATATCCAATGTTATTCGTCCTCTACTGTGCTTACGAATGTATTGAACACATTGACAAAAGACGGCATAGAGATTGGCCACAGATCCCATTTACCAGTTTTTTCACAGCTATACGTATGATACATATGCTTGCACCTACTTGCACCTGTAATTTTTCCGATAATAAGAGGGTACAATTAGATGCATACCAATCTTCAAAACCAAAACAAATTTTCCACTCCCGAATTCTAATTCTAAGTCATTGAAATTCTGCCACTTTTTCCGCAGTACACTTCGATTTTGCCTCCTTTGTTTTTAATGGAGTAGTCTTGTAGCCGGTTCTTAATAAGGACAAATTTTTTAATTTCTCATCCGAACAATGTTCATCGTACTCCCACTCAACGGAATGATTCTTTATAGTTCTTTATAGAACAATCACGAGGAGAAGGGCCAACATGACTTGATATTTAGTGCATTTACTACGTTTATGGTATTTGCAACTTTTTATGTGGGCCCATGCAGGGTCAGGGTCTCGGATGGCATTATTCCACTGGAATTAATTGGAATTAGTGCATTAATTCCACTTAACCCATGGCAGAATTTATTGGAATTCATAATTTCGTGAAATTATTTAATTATAAAACTTGTAGAAACTCATAGAATTTCCCAATGAATACTTTACAGTTAATAACACAAGCAAAAACAATCTAGTATTATGCTGTTTTCATTAAAATCAGAAACACTTTGATTTTGCATCAAATGTCGAAACTTCGAAATGTTTAGAAGAGTTTTTAATGGTTAGAGCATGTTACAAAAACTATGGTGAATATCCCAACAAATACAATTTAATTAATTCCGTTAATTCTAATTTAGACGATTGGACCGGAATTAATATAGGAAAAGTTGAAGTATGTATAGCGAAACCTTGAGTCCGTTGCACCTCTAAATATGTCACTGTAATGTAAAGTAGGATAACAGTATGATTACGGAGTAACCATTGACTAGATTTTCCCATCCTTCTTTTTAAAGTGACAACTTTTGATGTAAATATCAGTATAAAGATTATATATCATAATACATATAGTGAAATTGTTGATCTTGAGAAGTTTGGGATAGTCATACTTAATACACATACTACCATGGTCAAATTAATTTGAGAGATAATTATCAGAGGTGGGCAAGTACATGGACTTAAGTACTTGGGAACAAAAGATCAAGTACAAAGTACATTCTACTTGGTACTTACTACGAGGGTGTACTTGTACTTTGTACTGCCTAAGTACAATTTAGAGTCTTCATCAGTATTTAAAGTACTTAAGTACTCAAGTACACATCGCCATATATATATTACTGATGCGTAGAATTAATCAACGTGCTCTCAAAATGCTTGATTTGGCGTTCATTATGTATTCAAATTAACTCTTCACATGTACGTTTTAAGGATCAATCATCTAAAATCGTATATATCAACTAATTAATAGTTAATCCTTGTAGCAATCTTATCTTTCGTTTTTTATTTGAGTAACATCAAAATAATCAAAAAGCACTATCTGATTTGAATTACTGAGTCAAATTTTTTGATTCCACTGAAACTCAACGGAAAATAATAATGAAATTTGACACTATGAAATTGTATTGATTACTTAATATATTTAAATTTTACATTTTGAGTTTTTCTATCACTTAAGAATTAAATATGTACATATTATAATTGTTGAGACGATTACTATGAATAAAAATCAAATGGAAATAAAATGAAAATTAATTAATGTACTTAAAATTACAGTACTGTACTTGGTACTTCGAAAGCCTCCGGTTTTCTATGGACTTAGTACTTGGTAATTAAGTACAAAAAAATCAGTTACTAATTGTACATACTTGGCTAAGCAGTGTACTTTGCCCATTTCTGATAATTATGTACACATGCATATATTATGTTCTTTGTATTACACGATAGCTTAGAAAGAAAACGTATATTAAATATGTGTGCTTTGTATACAAATGGTTACTACTTTTAGAGAGGCAAATCACTGTTGTTGAAATTTTCATTTTCTCCGTTAGAAACTTCCCCACAACATACCACATCGTAAAACATACATGCGCAATTTATTTATCCTACACTTAAGCCCACACTCGTTTTGGCCCACTCTTCATCTTTACAGATACTAGTAGTAGAGGCAATTTTATTAGAAAGGAGGCAGCAGTCAGCGAGCCATGCACTTCAAACTTTGCATCTTTCAATATACACAAAGGAGCGTTTGAATGAGTCTGTCCTGAATCATGACGGTGTCTCCACAGTCAGTTCACAAATTGAATTAGATATTTAATTTGCACGCTGACTCATTTCTATTACATATATACGCTCCCTTAAAATGCAAAGAAAATATTTATATATAGGTCTAGTCAATATAGTAAATTGTAGTGCTTCTGTTTCTAAATGAGATGTTGTTCTCAAGAATTTACTATAAGTATACTTACTTAACAACAAGTAATTGCCATGAATAGGTATAGTACCTACACACAACAGAACAGAGAGTTGATGTGAGGATATCGTCGTGAAACAATGTACAAAGGGATACTGTGGTGGAGCCACAGCTTCATTTGCGAGTTTTGATTTACACAGTAAATACATTCATTAATGGAAATTGCCAGAGTTGAACTCTTGACTAAGGTAGCTTTAATGTACAGACGAGTAATATAATTAGCCCGAATACAAGATTTTCCTCGTAATGCATCTGTAAATAACTCGGGCAAATTTTATATATTGTTTCATGCGTCCAAATGCACAGGGTGCTTCTACTCGTAGCGTACGACTTGATTATGAATGTCTGCGAGGTTCATATTCCTGTGTTGAAAAAGAAATATATATATATGAAGAAAGATTACTATGTAAGTATACACAACAGCCAGCTTGTATCTTCAATAATTTTAATTAAATAGGTATATCTGTACATACAAACTCATCTCTATAGGTACTTAAATAAATTAGAATTTCTTACGTTGTGTACTCGTTTCTCCAATGATTTGGTGGACACCAAATTTTAATACTACAAAAGAAATTTGCAAATTATTGTAAGAAGACATGTGACAAGGTTGCGAAAGCTTTCCCCCTGGGCCCTCAAGATTTACAGTAAATTAGTAAATAAAGATATTTATTAGTAGCATAGATACCGCTACTTTAAATGTATGCTTAAGCGCTAGTTATATTATGAACAAGAGTATACATACATGCATTTCGAATTACAAAGAATTACGCATCCGTAATTAGTTGTTATCAATGGAGCAAAGCGGCATTCGAAATCTCAATGCAAATCCTAATGAGGAATATTAATACAGAGCAGAACAAAAGCACATGCACAGTGAGGTAAATGCATAGTGAGACCACAAGAAGAGAAACAGTGATCCATCAAAGTGTTGCCCAATTCTGTCCCTAAAAGAAATAAAGTTGACCTGAGTAAGGTTTTGTACTAGATACAAATAGGGTACCCATAAGAGTTGGTTTTCACCTTTGCAATATTACATAATTTCACCAATAATTTCCCCTTTCGCCTTATTGTTTTCTGTGAAAATGGGCACAATGTATTGTGCTTCAATGTATATAATAGGTTAACATTGATTTACTTTTAATATTTTTGGGGGACATTGGAAAAGCTCTGTCCACTGCCCCATTTTGTCCTGTGGCCTGTGTGGTGAGTGAATGCGAAACGATGGGTACTACCAAACACTAAATATATAGGATTGTCCGGTGGACGAAAGGGACTCTATTTCCGTAAGGTATTGTTAATTCCAATCGATTCATTCTTTTCTGCATCCAAAATACAATACTAAGAACCAAAATTCTCAAATCAATACAAATCATTTTACAATGTTTTAAATATACTACTACATAATAAATGGCTTAGGCATATTGTACGGTACATTTACGTTTTCGATGAATATTATTCACTTTAAAAATTACCAGCGTTTCAAATGTCAACAGCCACATGAAACTTTCACGTACTATGAATTTATGCTTTCTTACCTCTTAACTTTTGTCTATTTTGGCCACCGGACTTCACAGATTGTTTTAATAGATTCCTATCATAGACATCTATCTAATATAAGGCTATAGTAATTCCCTATAGAAATTCCCTAAAGTAATCTCTGACCGGACTTCAAAGGTTTCTTACCCCTTTTGCCATATGCGAATTTTGCATGCCCGGTTGGTAGCTGAACATTGTTTTCACCAAAGAGCGCTAAGTTGAGTAAAGACAAATAATAATAGGCTTTATTATTATTTAAATACCTAACCAAAATAGAGAAATGTTTAATGAAATATGGCATGGACGAAATAATTGGCAAAGTAGTAAATTATTGTTTGTAGAATTGCAAACTTGCTCATATTCTCATAGTGTCATAGTTAATGTTGCTTTTATCGACAGAAGGTCATTTCCAGGTGGGGTAGGCATTTACACAGTAATGTATATAATTATAATATGCATTATACATATATGTATTCTATACCTACCCCGAATGGTTGTAGCCACGAAAATACCAATTGCCACACAACCCGCGTTCATATATTGCAGAAGAAGCGAAGTCGAAGAGTTGGTACTGCAGATTGGCAAAATTAGTTGAAAGTAATGCATCATGCATCAAAGGCAGTCACTTCAAGGAAATGTATGTCAACTGTGTGTGCTTCCTCCCATAACTAGACGAGATTTATGCCGTCGAGATTTAAAGTAATTTGACAGTTTGTCTCATAGAGGTTTTTGCAGTTCGTTTGAATGGGGTACACTTCTAGTACGTCACACTTGCAGAAAATATGTTGCAATTAGCAAAAGAACAAGAATATACATATACTAATATGCAGAACAATACGAAGGGAGTTCAGCATGAACTGAGAATCGGTATGATCGAAACAAGATAAGAGACCCAAACTTTAAACAAACGTTCCTCAGACGTTTTTAGGAAAGTCTACCAAAATTCATGAGTTTTGGTTCACTCCATCGGTCAGAAAATCATTTTCCGTTTGCCAAGTGCCTAAAAATGGAATTTTCTGAATTTGGAGTACGCTCAACTATTCGTTTTTTTCCCCTACAAGGGGTGGGTACAAATTCATTGCAATTTGGTGAGCGTGTACCGTTAGTACCCCTTCTTATCACACAGTCTCACTTTGGGCTACGGAGTTTAATTGTGGAAGGCCGTTTACGGAGGCTCAAAGTTCACAAAACTGACTTAATCTAAGGAATTCTTACGTATTGGGAAGCTGAATCCTGACGATCTTATCATGCATTTAGTGACGAGGGATAACACCTGGATCCACCACAATAGGGCAACCGAATCTTCTCAATGGTTTCCAGTCGGTAATCCACCTTCTTTGATGCAAAAATGGAAATATCGACTCGAAAAGTTATGGCGAAAATATTTTGGGACT
>JABASC010003230.1:0-14810 GCA_019776185.1 Plutomurus gul
TGGTCCGGCTCCCGTGACCACGGGTGGCGGTCCATAAGAAGCCCCTTGGGGTAATTGAGGAGCTCCATAGGCAATCTGCACATTTGTTGGTGAAGAATATTGCTGGGGTGGGGATGAGTATTGCTGTTGTGACGGTGCAGAGTATTGTTGCTGAGAGGGGGCGGAATATTGTTGTTGAGAGGGTGCTGCATATTGTTGTTGCTGCTGAGATGGGGTAGAATATTGTTGTTGAGATGAAGATGAATAGGATTGAGATGGAGTAGAATATTGTTGCTGTTGAGAGGAAGAGGCATACTGTTGAGAGGCTGCTGCATATTGCTGTGGGGCTGCAGAGTATTGTTGCAACTGATTTGATGATGCGGATGCTTGCTGCTGGCCACTTCGTGACGAGTATTGCTGAGACGGACTGAAAAGAACCTGAGCTCCAGAGTACTGCTTCTCCAATGTGGAATAGGATGCTGGCAGAGAATATTGTTGTGGAGACGGAGATGGTGGTATGTGAATTTGGGCTACGGAAGGTACTGGTTGAAAATTCAAATCTGAGTTCGAACTTCTATGTGAGTATCCTGTTGGTGGCTCTGCGGAAGCTAGCCCTAGCATCGCGATCGATGCCACGACCTGTCATAGCAGAAAAAAACGTTTCAATTAGTAATTATGCTAGTTTCTTGTCATTCATCACCACCGATACATCATAACCTACTAAGCTCACTAAAAGAATCCCAAATCAACTTTCCAATTGCTTTAGATTGTAATTTTTCCCGTTGACTAGACTGTGTATTGGAATGCGTGTTGCTATTTGTATGTACACAACGTACACACGGTACGGTACCTACACGTAAAAAGGTGCTAATAGTGACTAACGACTGTTCAGATCAGATCCTGATGTGAAAATAAAAGTTTACTGTGCGTTATTTATGCCAGCTGTACTGCACACGTTGATTTAAGCAATTAATCAATCATTATTCCACTACTGTATGGCATGATGGCGCAGCAGCAGTGGCTGCCTGAATGGAATAACTACACGATAACAGCACGGCATAAAATATGAAGACACAACAAACACTGCTCACCTTTCGAAATGTTCTTTTGGACAACAATGGATCACAACATCAAAATTTGTTCGCAAACATTTACAGAATAGACACAAAGGAAATGACATGAATTTGTGAACAATTTAGGTAAGGCAGAGAGCGAAAGGATTCTTTCTGTTGAATTTTCTATTAGATTTGATTTTCATGAACTCAATTCAATCATCTCTATTTTTCTGTTTGCATTGTTGTACTTTCGACTGTGCACCTACCAGCTACTCTTTCCATGTCTGCTTAATTACTCATTCATTTTTGAACTAACCCGCCAACTGCAATGTATACGCACACTACATAGTAATCTTTGTGCAGTCATCAATCACATTTTCATACTTCCTATATTCACTTATAGGAACTACCCCACATCGTAATTACAATAGTTAATCACTGTAATGAAGATATCATGCTTTTGTGCAGACATGTGCACAGCACTTATTGATTTACAATTTACTGTTTGGAATTGACTAACAGACGGAAAAACGACGGAATACTTTTCGATGTTTTTCTTGTTTGAATTGTTAATGTGCGATACTTGGTGTGACTGGATGTGAGTGTGGGAACAAATAACAAATCGTGTCATTTGAACAAAGAAAACAGGTTTGAATAATGTAATCGCTAGCTTTGATCGTAAAAGTCAATTATTTGTTGTTGATGTTATGTATTTCAACCATCGGTATTCCAAAAAAACTAACCTCTTACAAAATACATACAGACCATCGAATCTATGTTTTTATGATTTTAGTGATTCCAAAATATTTTACATTCATACCAATTACTAGCAATATATATGCACATTCACCTAGTTTCTTATCAGTTCGGTCAGTCAAAGTCGAGAAGGGAGATGAATCGTGCAGCAATGGGAGAGAGCTTTTTAAGTGGTTACTTACGTTTTCAAGTTTTACCTGCATTTCACACAATTTTTAACGTTCTAATACTATACGTAGTTAATATTAAATGTTAAATAAATATATTTCGTTGCAAATTATCTCGTTCATCTTAGTGGCTCAAGTCAAGTGAAGATTTCAACCTCGATTTGAGTATTCAACTAAACCAATGAAATTGCATCATCACTCCAACTCAAGTTTCACTGTCAGTCACTCATCTTATTATGAAGCCCAAGTCAAACTTTCCCTTCTTTCAGAGCAGCAAAAGCAGCAGCAACAGCAGCAGTCAAAGTAAGTCAAGTCAAATCAAATCAAATCACCTTTTTCTCTCCTTGTACATGCAACTAACTAAGTAAGTGGATTCGTGGATACAGCACAATGGGAGGCACCTAATTGACTAAGCAGTCTAAAGAAGACTCGAGTTCAGTGGAATATACGGATACAAAAGGTAATTCCATATTGCACAGACAATGTAATGTAATCGAGTTAAAGTTGAGTAAATCCTTCACATTACTGATTACGCTTACGTTAAGTATTGTCATGTATGTAAATTGTATGAGCATAAGTTATATTCCTTTACTTCATAGGTAACACTGACTAATGAAATGTCAGAAAAGCAAGACTGCGAAACATACAGTACAATAATCTAAAGTACACACAACAATGGATCACATTCCACGTAATTTATTACAGGCGTGCTTTGCATCAATGCTTAAGCTATTTTGTGACTTGATTTTGGTTGATTTACTGGACGCGGCATACGTACGTGTATACTTGGACTACATTATGAGATGATGGTCTGTGTGCTCTGCTGCCTTGTTCTTTCCTTCTTTTTTCATTCTCTACATAGACAAGTACTCTGTTGGAGCGCATGCACCTAATCCAAGTAAGTAATGTGAACGTTGAATATGTCGAGAAAAATTCTTTGCATGAATCAACAGAAAGAACACTCATCTCATCATTGCAGCTCATATTTTTGATTTCCGTTTGAGTGTGAACGTGCGACCGCAGCCCATAAGTGTGATGAGAATGAGTCAGTCAGTCAGTCAGTCAGTCGGGGAGAAGAATAGACAGACAGTGCAGTAGAATACCAAGAATGACGTTAAGTTGTCTTGTCTGAGATTAGAAAATGGAATACTACATTCAGCCAGGCTATTACAGTATTTGTAGTTGTATAGACGTCGTCCTAGTGGCCGCTACGTAGGAGGATTTAACTTTAAATAAATGTGATTGCCTTAAATGTGACTGAATGACTGGACTGTCCTGTTCTGTCGTCCACTCTGTTCTCAAGTCTAATAAGAAATCTGTAGTCCTACTATTGAGATTCGACTTCAATCTACCTGTACACTGCTTGCTTGCTGGCTGACTTATATATATTTCTATTATAACGTTTTATATGATTTTTACTATGTTTGCAGAACGAGTCACAGAACAGACAAGTTTGTAACTGAATGTTGAGATTTTAGCAGAGCGAATACACACCTCACCGTTATATCGTTGCTGTGCTCTGTACAAATATTATAGTCAACTTACTATAGACAGAAGAGGATTAGATTGGAAGACATAAGAGGAAAACTTTCACTGATGGCTCTTTGTAATCACTGCGGTAGGTACTTACATTAGTTACTAAAGAGTGAGTGAGTGAGTGAATTTCATTGTACCTTTATCTATGCACGTATAGTGTACCACTACTATGTGTACAGTATCTTCGACCAAACTTAGATGAGATTAAAGTAAAGCCTTCAAGCTGGCAGACGAGATAGTACAAAGTAGTAGTAGTGTCCCAAGATGAAGCTACCGAAAGATATTCATTTGTCTACGTGAATGTACCTAAATACAGATATGTATAGCATGCATTGGTCGTATAGTAGTGTGTAATGGTGATAGAATGGGAATAGCCACAATACGCACACTACTGGAATGACATTAAATTAACTTTGGTATTAAGCTAGCAGGTGTTAATTTGCAGACCAAATTTGAACATTTTTCTCATATGTGTGTCATTTCGCCAAGCGTATCAAAATGACTTGAAAGTTGTGTTCGCGGTAAGTCTTTGTGCTGCTGCTGCTTTGCTCACTTGGTAACTTTATTCTAGCAATTCCTTCACTTGGTCCATTCCGAGTTATTATTATACATACTATTTGCCTTATGTGTGTACAATGTACTCTGGTAATTGTAGTAATAGCGCGTATTGCTAATATAAAGTGTACTTTGTATTCATAGTGGTTTGGTAAATGCGCTTTACTCATTCACATCTTCTTCTGTATTGTCTCTCCACAACTTTTTCTTGACTTGACTGAAAAAGACGAATAGTGCGGTGCGGTGCTCTTGAAATCTTTGTTTATATTATTTATTTTTAACCTGCTAAGGCACCTCCTTCTGGACACTGTGTAATGAACAGGTGTAAAAATGCTTTTTAAGAAACGTTTAGTTGACTATTGTTGTGTCATGTTGAGTCGTGAGAAGTTTTATGCTTTGCTAGTTGATAATGAAACGACATGACAGATTAATAGTGGAGATTATCCTTATTCGCTTCACTTTTTGTTTTCTATGTCCTTTTCTAGATTTCAGGGTGGGGATTCAAAGATTCGCAACAGGCAGACCTGGTGTAGTGAAAGGGAAACGTCGTAAAACACTGGGTGGGCAGCTAAATTTTATTTTAAAATTCCTTCGAACGATTTTATATACATTTTGACTTAAAAAGACACTCGACCATCTTCTTAATTTATTGGTATAGCCTTTCTAATAATAAAAATAATATAAAACACAAAGATAATATTGACTGGCTAATTCCTCAAGTGTGTTTTCTCCACAGTGAATTCAAAAAGTGCATAATTTGTCTGTGTGTTTGCCCAAGTGGTTAGCTTAAGAAAAACATTAGTAGTAGTATTAATTTATGCGTAACTTACCAAAAGGACTCGCATGTTTATCAAAGAAACCGTTCCTGGTGGGCGCAACGGAGAGATGAGACGAAACACTTCACAAATCGATGATCCACAAAACGGATACTACGTTAATAAATAGTTTTCAACAGTTTATTTGGCCCAAGTAATTGATGAAAGTATTGATACGGAACCGAGTATGAATCGTTTAGGCTTGACTACAACAATTAATAATCGATGCTACCTAATTAAACAGATCGAATTTGTGCAGATTGGTAGGGAGTTAGCGATGGAATGAACTTATGCAACAGAGATGCACGGACTTTATATACTTTCGTCCCGCTTCTGCCTTGTTGCTTGCCAAGAACAAGAAAACTTTATGGTGACTTACCTAATATTTATATAAATGAATATTCTGGGCAACAACCTAGTCCTTATATTCGTAGTCTGACTTGGCCAGAGCAGTACAGCAACATGGGAAA
Source organism: Plutomurus gul (assembly GCA_019776185.1). Classification (NCBI taxonomy): domain Eukaryota; kingdom Metazoa; phylum Arthropoda; class Collembola; order Entomobryomorpha; family Tomoceridae; genus Plutomurus; species Plutomurus gul. The sequence continues at coordinate 5,334 of JABASC010003230.1, forward strand.
CGATCTGAGAAAGATGTTTTATGATTGTTGTCTTGTCCTTTCTTGTTGCTCCTGCCTTGTTTTGTCTTCTTGTCCTCTCGCTTTGCTTTACTTTACTTTGTATTGGATTGCAGTGGAAGTGAGGGGTCGGTCCCTACAGGCAGTAGAAGACACTGTTGCATTGACTTGCTATATGGACAGCAGCGTTCACGTACGTAACACCATACCAGACTACACAGACTACACTCTAATGCATAGGGAATGGGCCAAACCAAAGAAATCTTATATTAACCATCAAGTAGGACTATATTCAAAATATATGTAATATGCACTGTGAAGGCATGCAATTTTAAGAAGAGAGCAAGTCGTCTGTCAGATATGAATGTACTATTTAGAATTTTTATTATGTACCGTATCTGCATTCTTAGCACCCCAGGGTCGTTAATCATACTGGAAAAATATTTTGCAGTCTTCCTGTAATAGATAGCGATTTTATTAGAAAAAAGTTTAATCATTTAAGATTGCAGCATTTTACTGTATTTGGTGTGATGTCGACTTTTAGTATCAATAAATATAATCAGCTATTAAAGCGTGGCTAATGAAACTCCAAATCGAGAACCCCCACGTCAAGAATTGAAAAAGTAGAACCATAAATTGTCTACGGGCCAATACGTTACAAAATCAGATTTTTTGTTTTACCCATACTTATTTTTAACTGTTTTTTTTCCAAATCCCTATTTGTAAACGGTTGCTACTTATAAAGTTGGTATTGGAAAGTATGATGTCATTGACAAGTATTAAAAGCCATGCTCTCATTAAAGCATGTACGGTAGATGCACTCACAGAAAAGAAGCATTAAAAATTTGCGAAAGAATTATGCTGGGTTGACGACTGTTTTATGTTGTGATATGTGCCACCAATCAATAGAACACACAAGAGAGTTACCCTGCTGCTGCAAGCATACGAAATTAGTATGATGATTATGATGATGTTTCTGATGATGGTGAATGTGGGGGATGTTTTTAGATACGATTTGATGTGACAGGCCAGTCAAACGCGAGAGTAGGTACGTGAGTACCTGAATGAATTGCACTTTAGAAAATCGTTAACTATATCATTAATACTTACGCACAATGCATTCGTATGCAACTGCAGAAATATTAAAAGTACTCTATTAGCTACATTAAAAGATGCGAGCGCAAGTGTGGAGAATCCGATTTCAAAACCTTGCAAAAGCTCAGCAAAGCAGTGCAAGAGAATAAACCAAAGGAAACACGACGCAATGCTTTCGATTGTGTTAAAGCACTGACTGTTCACTATAATATTTGTAGTACATGGTGAATCGTTGGCTTGTTTTCTATGTATTGCATGTGTGACGATTACTCAACAGGTATGCATTGTATTGTGTGGCACTAAGCAAACAACGGCAAAGGTTTCGCCTATGCTTTCGTGCGGTGAGACGGACTTGAATTGAGTTTTTGTGTAAACTTGTAATTCTTTGGCCGTACAAATGAACGGTAAGGATTTTCCTTGGTTTCTATGCTTATATGGTTTATGTAGAGAATTAGTAGAATTATATAGTTACTACATATTATGTTACTGATAATCGTATAGAAATATGCCCTAAGGAGACTCTGGCAAAGGTGTGTTTTGAATTGCTCACTTTGGTTTTGTTTTTATCTCTCGCCTTCCTTTTACCTTCCTTGTCACTTTCTTATTAATGAAATCATGTCTACATTAATATAATTACAAACAATCATTAATTAGAGTTGTTGAGGAGATTTTGAAGAACAGTGAAGACGTAGCAAGTGCGACTGACTCTTCATTTGTAAGAATTTATTAGCGTTCACCCTGTAATTAAAGCTGCACATACATACACAGACACACACGCTCATAGACTATGTTTAAATGCAACGAGGAAACAAATACTACATGCATACATACATGTATGTACATACTTTATTACAAAAGGGGGAAAAGTTGAATAGAGCAATTTTATCAGAATCAGTCTACACACAAAGTTGAGAAAGAATTGAGTCAATAACAGACAGAGAAGAGAAACAAAGATGAGTGAAATTAACGAGTAATCCAACCAATCTACCTACTTACTAGAATAGAGCACATATCACATGCTTAGCATATTAATCATGTTCTAGAAACGTACATGAACAATAAATGTATAGCCCATTTACATTAAAGACAAAACAGCTATATAGTCAAATTGGAAAAGGACCGGACAGGCAGGAACAACGAAGGAACATCAAAGCACGTACTATACAGACGCTGCATCATATTACCATACAGACAGTCAATTGTATGTAGGTACAATAAATAAATGAGAGTAAAGAAGAGCAGAGAGACGAGTAAGACACATCGCGTCAAACGTATGAAGACGAAGCAGAAGAAGAAGACAAGTAACAAAAGAGACGATTATTATATGTATTACATTTCTTATCGTTTTATTATTACCTTCAGCATAGCTACATCACCCATTCTATTCCCTGATAAATACTGCTTCGCCTTTAATTTATAATAGCAGCCGAGCTTATAGACAGTTTATCTTTTACATTACACATTACACTATATTCCGAGTAGCATCATTATTATTCTTTTCCTCTTCCACATCTTATTACTATCGCGTACAAAACGAGATTTCTATTTCATCTTCCATTCCACCTACATAATTGTCAGCTCCACACACAGCACATTCGTATGAATCGTAAGTGAAACATATTGCAATGCAACGAAGAAGGCACATAATGCATGTACTAAGTAAGTACTACAGGTAGGTATAGATAATGTAGCATAACTTAACGCTCGCACCCACATCCCATCCCATTGACCATTTCATTATTTACTTACACACCGTTACGTACGGCAGACGATGGTTTTGTTTACTTGTCCTGTGCAGTATTTAGTTATAGCATTGCTGGTACACTTTTTATGACTTATAGCTATGTAAATACTGAAGAAGATTACTAAATTGGCAAGCTAGGAAATTATATTGAAGTTGCAAGAGAACACCTACATTGTATGAAGGAAGGTATACGATGTAATGTGACACTACCCGAGTCGAAGAGTAATAATCGACCAAGATGTGAATTTAAAATGACAGCACAAAAGAAGTTATATGCTCTTAATGGCTGGTTTTGGCCGCATTTTCACAAAAAAACTCTTTTGGGTTCGACCAAATTCTATCGTGTTATTATATGATTTGTCTAGTGGACCCAAGTTTCACAGTCTCATTGCAAGTATTTCATATTTCGACTGAAAGAGGTACTACTACTACTACCAGAACAGAAGACATCATAATATAAGGTCCATGTACATAGCTTTCTGAATATGTAGCAATGTAATTGCATTATACAGCACAAGGAAATTACAGAATGAGACTTGAATAGTAAAATATAGTAGCGTATAATGGGACAAACAACTGAAATAATGTAGCAAAAACTGAAGAACTAGTTCGTTGGTTTGAGGAACTGAAAAAGGAAAAGAGTGAGTCTTCTCCTTTTCAACTACTGATTTTACGGCAGCAATTTATTGTGTCTACAGTGGTAGCACACTGGAAAAACGAAAACAGCAAAGTGTACTCACAGAACAGTACAGCAGAGTGGTCGGGTTATATACAATTCTTGGATGATTGGCCGATACATGTATAATACTGTACTAAATGCATACAGAGTTGCAGTTGCAACCATAATTCTTTTAACACAATTATGATACTTTAGCAGTAATCCTTGGTCCTCAGTTTGAAGTGAAATGAAACGAGTATATAATAGTGGAAGAAAGGGAAAAAATGCCAATTTATATGTACTTATCTGATGATGGCTTACTTAAGTGAGCTGTGATTGTGATATCTGCAGATGAGTTACGATAAGGTTGGTTGAGATGATACTTTTGCCTAAATTGCTTTCATTAGTTGTTGTATTCATCTCGGCAGTTAGTAGATAAATGCGTCCATATTAGTAAAGAATACTGCAGGAGAGAAGAAGAGAGCTTTCTTCATAGCTCCATTATTGCATTACTGCTGCTACAAGGAATATTTGTACTCTAGGAGAATAGCTAGTCAAATAATCTCCTGATTTGGACTGTGCTGTTCCATGGAATGAAATGGCCATTCTATATATAAACATCTCACTCTATTGTAGTACTTTAGTTGCATTAGTGAATAAATATTGTGCTAAGGAGCAAGATACGCAGCTTTGCATGCATGTGATGATGAGGATGGTGGTGGTGGTGGCTTGGTCGCGTCCACACTACTTATTTTACTTACTACCGGGCTGGACGGCAGTTTTTTCTCCTAGAATAGGATGAATCCAATGTAACATTTCAATGCACATATATTCTACACACACACACACACACACACCACTACAAGCCAACTGAACGCACCACAACTCACGTAATGTAATGCAAGTGGTTAGTAGGCTAGTGGTGGTAGTAGCAGGTAATTTAATATTAGAAAGTATAAATTATTTATTGAGATGTCGACTTCAGTTTCGTTGGGCCATTTTGCTTGCTCTGCTCATTTGAAAACTCGACAGAAACGTAAATGAGTTTAACTTTAAAAGAGAATTATATGTTGTACTGTACAGTATTGTGCACACTATATTATAGTCACTGTTCATTGTGCTTTATGAGTCTTGATATTATTGCTGCTGCAGGGAAAACATAGACACAGTACGATTTGATAAGAAATAGCACCTATGTGTTATTTTTAGAGAATATGATGATTGATGATACACAGTTACAATCTTCTATCTGTATGGGTAATAATAACGCATCGGTAGTAGGGAAGGTAATAATGAGTGGTCAAGGTTTAGAATAAAAACATCCTTGTCATTTTTTATAACAAGGATAATATTAGAATTGTTGAATTGAGATCGAGTTTTCTATTGAATTTGGTAATATTCAGATACTGTTCGTAAACAAGCATTATGTTACTTACAAACAAAGGGAAGTATAGTTTCGTCTTTGTGTAATATTATTAATGTTTGTGACTTGATAAAGTAAATACTAAATAAAAATAGGTATGTAGTTGTGCAAATGTAAAATGTAAATTCAATCACATTACAAAATACGAACCAATTTTCAATTGGTCATGCCCTACGACAATATTTTTTCGTTCTTATGCTAGGACTGCATACACAAATGAATCGTTGTTCACATTTCTATCGGCCCTAATTTTATAAGCAGAAGGATTGAGGTTTACTGAGGAAAATCTGTTGGTTATACTATTTCTATAACGTTATCGTTTTCTGAGCGATTGGTACACAAACCTATAAAAAAATCGTTATTTTTGACAGTTCTGTGAAGAAATCTGTAGTTATTTGTGTATTTGTGTGTTTCTTCACCACAAGAACTAACTGTATCTGCATCAGATAAAATATTTATATCTTAATCCTACAAATTTTATGTCGCACTTCAGCATTCAAGAATCTGCAGATCGTGTCAATAAGAAACTACAATGAACAAGTGAGAAAAAACAGTCACGATTTCAACAAGTTGAACGCGATAGAACGAATATTCAAGCCAGCAAAAGATGTTTTGCAGAAAATGATAGATTGGGAAGAGGTAGTAGGTGTGCAAGTGTTAACGTAAAGTTAAATGATACCACAACGACTTGTTACAGGTAGTAGTCACAGAATGGAGTACAGTAGGCAACAGTATTGTATATTAACATGGTCTAGTATGTATAATGTTGACTTGTCTTCACCAGGAAAACGTCATCTTCTTCGAATCATCATCACACTCCTCCATTAACTGAATTATATTACATTTCATTTGCATTAACCACTTGTATTGCTCACATTCGAACACTGAACTTACCTGCCCTTTATTGCATATTGAAGAAACGCATGTAAACTAGCCACACTAAAGCGTAATACGTGTACACTATACATATTACAGTATAGACGAGTGCAATTAAAAAGCTTTTGTAACGAGCGCATTTTTCTTTCAAATCATTGCGTAACACACCAGAACTTGTAACGATGAGACTTTTGGACAGGACAGGAATAACGGGGGTGTTTGGCAGTCGACATCATCAGATGATTCTACTGGTTGCTTGCTTTCATTAAAATAAAGATTAATTGATTTCATGGGCTTATTATACAGAGGAGCACTTGTGTTTATGAATGTATAGAGGAATTAATTACAAACGTGCTCTCTGTTTGACACTCGACTCTTACCACGTTATTTTCAAAGCGACCACGTACATACATTGATCTTTTGGTTTTTTGTCTATGGTATGATGTCGTGAACTAGTTGAATCAATTTGCGTATCACTTTTTATATATGCAACTCTACGGGATTACCTATTTCAATATCTTTGGACATGTAAAATGTAAATAAGAGTAGTAGGTACTATTTACTATATAGTACATAATATGTATTCAATTACATTTAATTTAATCTTCTGGGCCAGCGAGAGTACGAAATCTCTTTGGTAATTTACTTTAGTGAGCACCCGAGCACAGAATCATTGTCATGTCACTATTTAATACGCTGCGGCAAGAATTTCAAGAAGAAATTTCCATATATTTCTATTGTATGCGTCACAGCGATGAAAAGGTGGGCCATTGTCTTGTCTTAAGTTCAGTGTTACTTGCAGAATGAGCTATTAGTGTATCCAATTCCATTCGTCACAACTAAATGGATATATTTTCTAACCAGAGCGAATTTAATTCACGTCATACTTAACATAGCTAACTTACTATGTGTAGATATTCACCTTGCCTTTCAATTTCGAATGAATGACTTAAACCTACAATGCATGCAAACACACTAATGGTAATGCAAATGCATTCCTTTGCTTGTTTTTGGGATATGGACATATTACATTTCCATTGAATGCAGAACCGCCGCTTTGTCTGCACTCATTGCTAATGTATGTGTTATCCTTATAGATAGGTATGTACTTAAGCATTAGTTTTCAAGTAATCTTCTGTTTTTATGTAGCACTAAAAGACTGGAGATTTCAATGCAAATACTAACGGTAATAGTGTGTACATTGCATTTACACATTTTGCTTCTGTACACACGTGTTGCAAGTTAAAAAGTACTATATGTACTGTGTTGCTTGAATTTGAGTGGATTGTGGGCAGAGTGACAGACTACATATTCATCGTGATTCATCGTATTAAATGGGAACAAAACAGAAATCTGAATGTGTGTGTTGACAATGAGATCTTCATTTCTGAATTTCAAGATGAGCTTGGATTTCCTAACTGTGTCACATTTTGAACATAAAAAGAGTTTGTGTACAATGTGTTTGTGTAGGTATATAGGTGACTGACTGCGTAGACACTTATTACTAAAAGAAAAACTACTCACTGCAATCTTGTACAACATAGTTGAGAAAAAATGTGTGCCCTGATCCTCGTGGCGAGAATTACGAAAACGGACAATAAAAAATGTACGATGAACGCAATATTTAAACTTGCGCATTCTTGTTTTTGCTAATAAGCACTGTTTTACTTTTTCCATATAAATACGACCATAATGGCTTTGACTGCTAATTAAAACACGTCTTGAAATGGAAAGGACTAATGAAATCAAAAGCCATATTGGGTTTAATATAAATATAGAGTGCATAATTAGCACTATAACGCAGCATCTGTCTTCTTTGTCCTTATTTGTCAGCATTTTGTTATTGCAAGTGCACCTGAGACTGTCAGGAATTGCTAAGTGTGTGTCGTGTGCCCTTGTGCGGCATTTTCATTTCACTTCTGCACACAACCATTTGTTTATTAATGAAATTGTTCATTAATTTTAACTTGTAGTCATTAGTCAGTGTGGCTCTATCTTACTTATTACTACCGCATACTGTTTGTTCATGAATAATAATTAGTTTACTTAATTTCGCACCTTTGTCTCATCTTAATACCTACGCAAAAAGCTACAAACTGCAGCGTAACTATCGCTAACGTATAACAAAAGTCCCGGTAGGTCGTCCTTTCATTTAGCTTGATTTAATTTGTTACACATGAATGAACTTTCAGTTTAATTAATGCTGTTCACAAACTTGGAGCATTATTGACTGAAGTGAATGAATTGTGTGAGAGCATCTTCTTTGTAGGCGGCAGCCTTCTTGTTTGGTAGTAGTTTACAGTAAGACAATGCCATTAATTTCAGTTACGATGCGAGAGAGATGTGTAGAATTTTCCCCTGACACTTTGGCTTCGTGTAGGTGATTTCGTGCTGCCTTTACCTGTGTACACGCTATGTCTACACAGTCATATCTGATTGTGAATGAAATTGTCATCTTTACGCGATTATCGCATAACAAATTACAAATGTTGCCACTGTTGAATAATATCTTCCACAATTAGTATCGGGGAGATATGTACATAATTTGCTGACAATACATAAAACACGTTGCAAAATTTATAATCTGCGTAGAACCCTAAAACATTTTTTTTATAATTTTTTTCAAAAAGTGAAAGCATCCCTAACGAGAGTTTTATTTGCTCATTGGAAACGGGCCGATCGTAGGGACAACGAATAAATGAACAATCGAAAATAAAATGTATGTTACTAATTTTGATCAACCGCTACAATTCATATTCAGCACAATACTTAAATATATTAAGATTGCTTATAGATTTCGTCTTGTTTTGCAATTCATTTGGTATTTATAAAATTTGAGTCTTGATTTTGTTAGAAATAAACATCTTAAGCGTAAATTGTCTCAAAGTTAAAGTCAGGTATGGAATGATATACAGAGAGGTACACAAGGTGCTAGTCATTCACCCGGACAGGAAATGTATGAAATGAAAAGTAAGTGCACAAACACACGAATTATACAAGTCATGCAATCTAGGACTCGAACCAAGTGTCAAAGAAATCGTATCACAAACTTTTATTAACCCACACAAAACAGTTTGAAATCCATTCTTTCCTTTTATGGAATTTGTATATTTACATTGGCATTACTTACCTTTACAAATAATAAGTACAAATCTTTTTATCTTATTTAACTCAATATCGGCATTAGAAGAATTATAATTAGGAAGGTATATTATCAAACGATAATGAGACAAACTAATGCGATTAAATTGCATACACATATTGTATCAGAATTCGAGCGGTCGTGCAGATATCTGTTTGGTGATGTGATAACAGAAATGCAAAACTTTCTGCATTCCTTCTAATGATGCTATAATTCCTAAGGTTAGTATTTATTAATACACACAGAAGCTGGATGGTGCAGCTTTATCTACAGAAAAGCCATATTTATACACTAATGGACTGAGAAAAATCGTTTCTTTCGTTTTCAATTTCTAATCCATAATTGACACGGTCGGACCGACAGTCGTGCACGTCTTGTTTCTCTTTATGCTCGTTTTTGTTGTCATTGCTTTATAAGGAGACACGACATTTTCTTTAGCTGTCAGTCGTTCATCAACACATCTCCCAGTAACCGAATATTTTCTATTTGCAAACGATCAGTCAAAAAGTTTGTGCCCATTTGTCACATTCACGTACATTGTG
>JABASC010003231.1:0-14809 GCA_019776185.1 Plutomurus gul
TGATCTATTTACTCTTTTACATATCGTTCAAATATCATGTGAATTGTGACAATTCTGAGCGAGTCTCACTCAATGTCACTCGTATCTACAACATCAAATCGAACAAACTGTTCGTATTTTCAAGTTTCGGGAGCCATAATGTTATATTTTATAAAAAGTGCTCTGAATTTTTTGGAAATATTCATAACACATTTTAAAAAATTGAAATGTAAAAAAAAAAAATTACGCAATTTTGTGTTTCAATATTTTAGATTTTAGCAGCATTATCAGTTAGTTACTTGTGCATTTCTGGAGGCAACATCCTCGGTTACACGTCTTCTGCAATTCCTTCCATTAGATCGACCGTCATTGAGGAATTAAACGGTAGCACCTCCAACAATTCAATACAATGGATGAATGATACGGGACCTACCTTAAATTTCAATGATGAAAATGTGGATTCTTTACTTACTGAATGGAATAACAGCACAAATAGTTTTTACGAAGGCCCTGACAATTTTACCAATGAATTTGCCAATTTGACAGATTCTCAGGCATCGTGGATTGGTTAGCATGTTAATTCTCTTAAGGATGTATACACGTATTATTGTGGGTGCGATGTTTAAAAAAACTTTGAACTATGTATTCAGGTGCAATGGCTCCCCTAGGGGCATTTATAGGAAGTTTGATGGCTACAATTCCCGTAGAATATTTGGGGCCTAAGGGAACGATACTTTTTCTTGGAGCTCCCATGTTCCTAATATCGTGGTTCATCACATCATTCGCCCCTTCAATAAATGTCATTTACCTTGGAAGACTTTTAGGTATGTTTACGAAATTTTTTAGAATATACAGAATGCTATTCACCGTAATCAATGCATAAAAATGAAATCATATTGAAGAGAGTTAGTTGAGCGTGGACATGCTAAACCTGCTATAATTAGTACTAGAATAATTATATTTAGTACAAAAATTTCTTTAAAAAATTTAGTGCTAAATACTATATTAGAATATTTCACCTCTCTGACAATTCTTGCTCCCCCTTAATCGCAATATCGGCAATATCAGATAACCTTATTTCCAACTGTCCATAATTTACAGATACAATACATTAGTAAGTGCGTTCTTATTCCTTACATATTAATTCCCCGTTTCCTCTTGAAAGTTCAAATGACATTAAATGTTTTTATTATGTATACCAAAAATACTTAAATATTGGTAATAAATAGATTGGTTGGACTTGAATATAAATATATAATTAGGATTGGTAATAAGGTGTATTCGTAATTCGTAGTTAAATTTCTTTTATCATTAGGTATAATTAATGAAAAATATTCTGCATATTTAAACAATATTTACGCACTTTACATGTAGTACTGTACTTTATATTATTAAGGCGGTTTGGCAATGGGCCTTTCAATTGCTACATCACCAGTTTATATAGTGGAATCATCGTCAGTGGAATTGAGAGGACCTTTGGGAACCTTATCGCAGGTCAGGGGCTAACAATGAATTTTGCCTGTAAGATTTTAGCAGTATTACGTTTTTGAGAAGGAAATTTTTGAAATTTCAGTGCCTGATTACTGTGGGAATATTGATCAGTTTCATACTTGGCTGTTTCACCGACTGGAGAAATTCTGCCCGTAATGAAAAACATTAATAATTCACATCTTTCACACGAGATGTGGCAAGTCAATAATGATTATTCAGTAACAATAAAAATTGTTTCTCTGTTAGTTTGTTGCGCAATTTTGGTCGTGCCCTCTTTCATCATGTTGGCGTACACACCTGAATCCCCCATTTGGCTTTTATCGAAAAATCGGTTACGAGATGCAGAACTTTCATATTGTCGGCTTAGAGGAAGTGCTTCGAATCACAGAGAATTCCAAGAAATGAAGAATCGAGCTCCAAAAAATCTCTGTGAGAAACAGTGCTCACTAAATCAAGCAAGGAAATCTCTTGTTCAAAGATTTACCTGGCCAGCGACCAAAAGTGTTTTGGTGGCTTTGGGTTTGATGGCTTTTCAACAATTTACGGGTAAATTGCATTTATATATAAGCATGACCAATTAATTTTTTTTACTAAAGTGTATAAAATTGGAATTAATTATGAATTGATCAGCATCTTGGAATAAGCATATTATTTTAATGCCTATTTAATTATGGAAGTGCCCCTGTACATATGCTCAAGGGGTTTCAATAGAAATTTCAGGCTGCGTCAACATATTATCTCCAGAAAAAGATTTAAAAAATTTACATTATTTTAATTTAATTTTTTCAATTTTCAGGTGTTTCCACCATAAATTTTTATGCTGTTTCTATTTTCACATCTGTTACGGGACCAGACTCGTTTCTGAATGAGCATGTTTCTTCGATTATCGTCGCTTCTGTTCAATGTGTTGCAACATTTACAAGTTTTTTCCTCATCGAAAAGCTAGGGAGAAAAATATTGCTTATCCTTTCTATATTATTTATTGGACTCGCGACAATTGTAATGGGAGCATTCTTTTACATTCTGGAAAATGGCGAAGTGACCACATCTGCAGAATTGAAATGGCTCCCTTTAGTCTCTCTTATCACGTTTGTGATTGCCTTCTCGATTGGATTTGGACCCGTCTGTTTTATAATTTGCGCAGAAATTCTAGCACCCGAATTGCGAAACACTGTCAATCCCATTGCAGTCGGCGTCAATTGGCTTTGTGTCTTCCTCGTTACCAAAACGTATCCAGATTTAGTCAATTGTTTGGACACATTTGGTGTTTTCTGGTTGTACGCCATGTTGGCTTTTGCCGGACTCACTTTCACCATTTTCTGTGTTCCGGAAACGAAAGGGAAATCAGAGGAGGATATTCAACGATTTTTTGGTAAACGATTCGTTCCTGACCGTAGATGGGACTTTGATGATGATTTCGGTGATGAGTCTGATTAGAATTTTCTTTGCTGCTACTACTACGCATCTATCTTAGGACCATTAATGTTTGTCTGCAGCTACTTTACATATTTAGTTATTCGACAAAAAATGCTTTCAGCAAAGGTGTTAATTATAAGTTGTTATTATATACATATATGTTATGCTGATTGTGTCTATGGATTTTATCACATATAAATAGTAGGAATGGCAAATTTCATTTTATGCTATGTAATAAAATGAAAAATAATTTCTTTTCGTGTGCTCTGAAAGTTATTGTTGCAAGAAAGTTGAGTGCAGGGTAAAGGGGACTAGCACAGAACTGGTTTAATTAAAAGCTTATCGAAAATACATGTATTCATTTTCTTCACTTTAAAATTATATACTAGTTATATAATTATTTAGTTTTATTTATTTATCTTTGAAAATAAATATATAATAAAATAAATGGACAATGGAAATGAGTAAATATTTATTTAAAAAATATGTTGGAAACATGCATTCACAAATGTTCATTTGTAACGTAACCATACACTTTTTATTTAATGAATGTTTCGGATGTTTCAATTTAACTAATCAATATAATAAGTGTACACAGCTGGTGATGTGATCAATCATGTTTAGTAGATTATTGTAAGTTCAAGTTCTACGTGCCACTACTCTGACAATCAAATTACAAGCCAAGCAAACTTTACTGTACTGCTTTTGAATTCCACTGAAACTTATCAATACTGTAGCCGCACATGCTTTTTGGTGTAGCTATTTAACCTGAACCTTGGACAGCATAGATTGAGTTTACGCTACACAGATCTCTGCTGTCCAAGCTTGAACTCACCAACACATTTTATCTCTAATACTCAAATGAGAAAAAAAATGAGAAAAAAACTTATTGAAGTACAAATTAGAAACGTATGAAGTAAAATGATGCGTAACAAGTTTTTTTTAACAATGAAAATAAGATAAATAGTATTATCATTTTATCATAAGGGATTAGATGCTAAGAGCATTTGTCAGAAGTAATAATGCGGTCAGCCGCTGGTGCTAAATACATCATATCCATTCACTCAATCACTTTGTTGGCAAACAAGCAATTCGATCAGCTTTACTAAAATCACATGGCATTTTTTTCTCACTTTTGTAAACGATGTCAACACGAAACGTCAGTGCGATTTCAGTCAAATTCCATGAATGGACATTTTTTACCTACACAATTTACAACTTGCTTCGATTACGTCAGATATTAAAATCTACTCAACTATAAATATATAGGAATTTGTTCATCAGATGATAGCACAACATCGAGATATTTCATAGTGGATTTTAGAGTCGCTGTACTAATCTTGCTTCTTGCTATGTTTAGATACACAAATAGTATAAATTAGAATGAAGCCGAAATAAGTTTTGCAGAGAAGTTAGTAAATATCTATATTTAACTAGTCCTACTGATCTACTTTGAATATCTAACGTTGTAGTGATATTTAATAATATCTGTATATATTAAGTATTGACAATAGTAAAATAATTTTAAAATCCAAAGTGCGTTACTAGGCGGAGAGTAATCTCCTATTTCCAGTATTGATGATTTCATCTTGTTACTTGTTACCCATTGTTAGGTTAGAAAGTGACGTTACTACTTACTACACGTATATACGTAAATCCATGGGGTTTTCCGGATTTTCTTTGACCATCCAATCCTTTAAGAATGAGTAGCTATATAATCTCGAAATCCGTCTTTAAGCCTTCATTATTATCATTATCACAAAGCGTAGCGTGGTGCTGACTGACTATACCTCCACTTTAGAATCGGTGGAGCCGGAAAAATTCTAATAAACAATCTCTATACCTACAGCCACTTGAGAGTACGTAGCACCCAAACAGGTACTCATTACTCATCCTTTGTTATAAGCATACCTACATTACATCAACGAATTTTTTGCTAGGCATCCCTGACATTCGCAATGGCACGTTTTTCTCACTCTCTGTCAGTTTTATTCACTGGAACCGCAAGCAGACTCTTTCATTAAGTCCAATCTAGTACAATCTGCTGCATACTGCATACAAGTTCACGGTTAACACTCTAACAATAAGTACATTTATATAATGTGCAATAATAGTAGGTGTAAATTGGACGTATGACTAAAAGTGTACTTATATAATAAGTATTTACAGATAATTTTCGCCCTACATCATCGTGTCGTGTCTTTACGTGTAATTCAATCAATCAAGTTAATCAGAATTATTTGCTACTACAATTGATAACATGACGAAAGTCATCATCAGTAAACACAACCTGTGTATGTGCATTGCGAGCAGTAGTCGGATCTCAAGTTAACACTTGAGCATAATTTTAATTACCAATCAATGATTATATCGTTGTTAGTCAGTCAGTTAAATAAGGATTATTGTGAGTTATTTCAGAATGGAAAATTACAACGGTACAATAAAAGCGTAATATGTAGTAATAAATCCACCTTGCATACATTACAACATATTACTAAGTGTAAGAATAGGACGCATAAATTGTTTATTTGTTCTTATCGTCTGATTGTGAGGCTTGCCATGTAAATCGTATTCGCATTCGCTTTTGTGCAAAATTAGCACATTTTGTTTAGGAACTCTAATTGTATCTCCTTCAGTGTTCGGTAAAAGGAACTGCACGGTGTGTGAAGAAGAAAACTAATGCAGAATCGTCTTATTATAGAAATTGTATCGCGCATCACGCACGAGTTCTAGAAAAATTGTACAAGGCCAATTGTATCTTTTTTAAATTCCATATTTCATCGAATATCTGTGTCATTATTATTATAATTTTGTTTGTGCATGGTAAATTGAATTGCCGTTAAGTGCGTAAGATAGTAAAATATCCAAAGTGGAGGGTTTATCTTATTGGGAGAATGGGTTTAGCCACTAATAAACTCAACCGGGACAATCACACCAATTTGAGACAGGTATGTCGTTGTAATAATTGCAAAATTAAACATGAATTTAACTAAATCAACTTAAATAAATATAATTCTGAAAGGATTGATATTAAGTTAATGCAATTTCAATTTTTTGTTTGCATTTTCAATAAAGGGATAAATTTTTTTGCAAAATATTTTCAGATCGCTGCTACTCTCTGCATCAGTCAGTTATGCATAGCTTGTGGAAATTTTCTGGGGTTCACAGCAACTGCCACTCCTTCAATGAAGCAGGACACGGGCTCATTTCCTAATTTGAGTGACCACGACATTTCATGGATTGGTACAACGAAACCTTATTGTTGCATAAATAACCTGCAATGTATTGTGTTCCATATTAATTCTCATAATAATATATATTAAAAGGTAGCTTGGGTCCACTTGGAGCACTTGTTGGGGCAATTTTCACCACATTTCCTATCGGACGGTTTGGTTCTCGCCGAACTATTGGCTATTTCGGTGGACCTTCCATGCTGTTATCATGGGTCACCATTACATTTTCAAAATCTCTTTATTCTATCTACATTGGAAGATTTTTAGGTGACACTAATGCATAGATTAGATTCATTTCATTTCTCTTGATCTAAAAAATTGAGTTTTTTCTATCTGAAATGTAGGGGGAATTGCTGCAGGAATCATCATCTCTTGTTGTCCTCTCTACATTATTGACATATCCAGTATTAATCGTCGGGGGCGACTAGGAATACTACCACAGGTAAATTTCCCGATTTTAAAATTTTATTTGTAATTTGCTCAATATTCCACCTTTTATAAAGTTCAAATATTATTCATTTTTAAGTATACAATAGAGCAGGTGATAAAGCGGCTTATGTTTTTACAATTGGGTAAATTGATTCTTATATTTGAAACAACTCTTTTTCCTTAGTTTTTAATGATTTTTGGAATCTTGTTGTCGTACGTGCTGGGAACGTTTTTGGAATGGAGGGCATTGGCCATTGCATAGTGCAACATTGACTGCCCCCTTTGTATTTCTTTTACCGTTGGCTCCCGACTCCCCCAAGTGGCTGATCTCACGGAAGCGAGTGGACGAAGCACAAGAAGTTCTCGAGAAATTACATGGCTCCACAGAAGCTTATTCATCCCTCCAGGCGCTTATCACAAAAATTGAACAGGAAAAATCGTTTCGCCAAGCAAACACATCAATAACAAAACCCGCTTTGAAATCCTGTGCTGTTGTTTTGGGAATTCTCAGTTTCCAGCAACTCACCGGAATTAATGGCGTGACATTCTACAGTGTCCGAATATTTCAGCAGTCCGCCGGATCCGCTTCTCTCGGCGGACACATTCCCTCTATAATCTATTAGCCTTTGTGCAGTGCGTCGCTTCGTTCACATCCAGTCTGGTCATTGAGCGGGCGGGAAGAAAACTTCTGCTCCAGATATCATCCAGCTTAATTTCTCTGGCCACATTGATTCTGGGAAGTTATTTTTACTTTGAGCAGTGTCTTTTAGAACTTGGATTGTTTTGGGTGCCGTTAGCAGCTCTGATTTTCTTTTCATTCGCCTTCGCCGTTGGATTGGGTCCTATTACCTGGATTTTGTGTGCAGAATTATTAGCAGAGGAAACTAGACATAAAATTAATCCTCTGGCAATTGCCTACTACTGGTTTTGTGTGTTCATCGTTACCAAATCGTTTCCTTTGCTCGTTCTCGAGATTCAGATTTATGGTGTCTTCTGGCTTTATGCAGTTGTTGGCGCGCTGGGGTTTATTTTTATTTCCTTTTTGGTACCGGAGACGATGGGGAAAACGCCAACGGAAATCAGAGCGTATTTTGGTTATGAAGATAATAATGCAAGTAAAAGCGTCGAGAGTCTAGAGGACTCTGATGTTTCACACGACGAAGCATGACGAAAGTGAATTAATAAATGTTAACAGTTCTTACTAATTGAAATGTATAAAATTTGCAATTTAAATGTGTAAACCGATACCACATTCTTCAACAATTAAAAGTTCTTCAATGAAAATTTGTTTATAATTTAAGCAGTGCAGCGATAATTGTTCAAAAATTCAATATTGTTAATCCTTCAACATGAGAAATTCTTTTTGTTAATGGACATTTATATGCGTTAAATAATGGAAGTTTCAATTTTTAAGAATTTTCTGTAATATTAGATCACACCGTACAAAAATGTAAATAACAAAATATTTGAGAATGTTAGTCGCGTAAATACATACGTACAAATACATAGAAAAAATATATATGTATAAATATTATTATTGTTCTCTCATTTACGTTAAATATTATTATTATCTATGTTCTTGTTACATTGCTCACTGTTGATATACTTATTATTAGCATATTTTTTAACTTCAATTAAAATTAATTCCTCTTTTATGAGAAATAATATAACAAGAAATTGAACTTTTCATCAACTAATATTTCGGCACACATTATTGTTACTCAGTATATGTACAAACATTTTACATTTTCTTTTCCATACATTACTGTAATGTATTTCATTTAATACATCAGTATGAAGATTTATATATTTAATTTTCTGAATTTCTTTACAAAATCACAACAATTCATCTCATTCTTTCATATTATAATAAAATTAATTATTTTAACGAAACTTTACGATGCATTTACAGCTTTTCTTGATTAATAACCTCTGCAATTTTAACTTTAACTCCCCCGAAAGCGTCCGGA
The DNA here is from genome assembly GCA_019776185.1 of Plutomurus gul. Classification (NCBI taxonomy): domain Eukaryota; kingdom Metazoa; phylum Arthropoda; class Collembola; order Entomobryomorpha; family Tomoceridae; genus Plutomurus; species Plutomurus gul. The sequence goes on from JABASC010003231.1 coordinate 8,519, forward strand.
GGAAGGGGAGGATGTGTTGGTGGTGCAGCTGAAGTCGTCGTTGTGCTTTCCGCTACTGCAACTCTACTGTAAGTGGACTTGAATTGGCTGCTCAGCTTCTTCCGCTTGTATTTGGCCCTGGAAGTTGTGGAGACTTTGATGGGACTTTCCACTTTTACAGGTTTTTGTTCACTGTACGCCCCGAGGGGCAAACCACCATCATTAAAATTCATATTCAGGTCAAAATTTCCAGACAGGAGTGGAGGAGGTGGATTGTACGCAGGAATGTATACGGGAGATACTACTTCTTGGCCACCGCCACCCGTGGCACCGCCGCCATTACTACCATCAACGATTATATTGTCAGCATTGGGGGAATGTCTGATTACATCTACGGGGACGTCCGAAACATCTAGAGACGAAGTCGTGTCGGAAGCTACGCCAATTGGAATCTCTACAGACTTCACCAAATGATTTGTCGAGTACTCTGTGTTCGGATATGGTCCACTAAATCCGTATCCTATATAATATAAAGTAATAAATCCATAATCCATAGCACCACTAGGGGATTTCATTTTCCTATCCCATGCAGCTTCAATAATCACTCTTTTAGAAGGAATTTACCAGAGATGGCCAAGATACTCTAAGATACTTTATGTAGATAGGTACATGTAACTACTGAAGATCCACTCAAAACATCTTTTGCCCTCAAGCACAAAATTAAAAAATTATATAATGTATTTAGCATACTTTAAAATTTGTCTTGTATTGTATTTGTATCTTAAATACAATTTTTGTTCCAAAATATTGAATAAATATTTCACAAAACACACGATACAACACTACAAGTATACATTATTAAATTTCGTGGAAGCCAAAATACAAGATAAATACAATTCGCTACAATGCTCAAGATACAAGTTACCTAAATTGCATCCTAGATACGTATTATAGCTCTTTGTACTGATTTTGGCCATCTCTGGAATTTACCAATGGGACACATGCGTATAGCGGTTAAATTCACATTCAATGCACAAAGGGGTTACGGTGTGTGCAATTTCATGTGAAACATAGATGCAGTTTGTGGTACGTAGCAGTTAAATGTCTTTTTATCTACAAAATTCCTTTGCAGAATCCTTGCGAAATTTTATTTTGCAGATGATTCAGATTCTACGACTATAAAATGATGTGCAGAGTTTTTTATACTGTCCTGTCTTGTCCACATCATGAAGACGTGACTAATGACTGCACACACTATCTTTGTCTTTATTATACCCTTCGCAATATAATGTACATTATATTGCCAAAATAAATGCACGTTTGGTGGTGCACGGTTTTCCATTTAAACACTAGTGCAAATATTCCTACTACTAGAAATGCGATTCTTTGTACGTGCGCTGTCAATTTGCATTCTTCTTATTTTGGTAGCATGAATGGAGATGAGCACTAACGATTAGCATGTGCCATTTTAACAATTATTCTTTCGCTTAAGTTGACAGACAAGTACAGTTAAAGTGACGACGAAGAAGAAGAAGAAGATGAGGAGTTAGAAAAAACTCTTACTCTCTACGAGTGGTACTTACGTTTCTGACACTCAAACCGTGCTGCTGCCAGCTAAAGAATCTTTCATTCGCTTTCACCACATTGCAAAAACCACACATTTGCACTGCTTGTGTGCAAAATCTAGAATCTTTTTGCCAAACCAGTAAAACATATCATGCATCTCTTCACATTGTACCAGTAGTAACTAATTCCACGAAGATGATTTCAACATTTTTCTTGGCTTGTTTGCAACATGACAGGATTAGAAACGCTAAAAGTACTTACTACTACTTCTACACAATTAGGTACGTACTACAATTTCATTTTCGATTTCACATATGGGAATTAATGCAAAAAACGATGTTCAGTGTACTATCTTACCCTTGTTATTGCTAGAATAGCCAGTGTGTCCCGTACCGGTACTAGTACCGGATCCGGTTCCCGCATGCCCCGTGGATGCATAACCTTCTCCTACAGATGGTTGGCCATATCCTTCAGAGTGGCTACTGCCGCCACTGTACATTCCGTGCTCTCCTTTGCCACCGTGGCCACCATACATCTCATGACCGCCATATGACTGCATTCCCAAGCCTGCCATAACGTAACCTTTTCCGGTCATGTGACCTTTCCCATAAGAAGGTTGCGAATGACCGTAGCCTACACAAAGAAGTCGAATGTTTCACCAAAGTGCAAAATTACGTAGTTCATTTTTCATTAGAAATTGTTGTACCATATCCGGTTTGACCTGTTCCCCCGTGGCCATGACCTCCACCATGCTGACCACCGCCATAGCCGCCACCTTGGTGACCTCCTCCGTGATGGTGTCCATGACCGCCGTCCCCTCCGTAACCTTTTCCAGTACCCCCGGCTCCGTGACCCTTTCCCTTGCCTCCTCCATGACTGCCACCGTAACCTTTGCCATGTCCATGTCCGACTGAATTTCCTTTGCCGTAACCGTCTGAATTTCCTTTCCCGTAACCGTCTGAATTCCCTTTGCCGTAACCGTCTGAATTCCCTTTGCCGTAGCCGTCGGAATATCCATTACCTTTCCCGTGACCTATTGAAAAGAACACATAATTTTCGTCAAAATAAAAGCGTCAATGCAAAACACAATATTTCCCACCTTTTCCGTAGTCCACATGCACCCCAACTCCCACGCCCCCTTTGTGCCCATGTCCGTGACTGTGCCCCCCTCCTCCATATCCAGCAGCGTGACCACCGTGTCCACCGTGTCCACCATGACCGTGTGCATGTCCATAGCCAGCGTTATGTCCAGGTCTGTGGCCGTAACCGCCATGTCCGGCTTTCCAACCGTGTCCGTGACCGTAGCCTTCCCAAAATAGTAAGCTCAGTTTAAAACATCGTTTGCCTTTGCAATTCTACTCGCTCTTTTTTGTCAATGAATGTTACCTTTGTGAGGATGCTTCTTGTAGTAATGGTGGTATTCTAAACATGTAGAAAAGATAAATTTCAAATTACACTTGTGAATAAAGTCACACAAATAACTATTGATTTCATAAGATAACTGCAGAAGATACTCAAAAGTCCAAACACACTTAATGCACACAGAGCTTGTGGAAATTAACTCTCTACAAAGTTTATTATGTGGGACAAGTACTACTTCGTTATAGTGTTTGAGTTGTTTGTTAGTGGCAGTCAGTAATGGACAATTAATAATATGTCGTAGCGTGGTGTGCACTGTTCTGTATGAAACCACCAACACCATGTGCATGTTTTGCAATGAAATCTACTGTGTTGTGTAGCAGCAGCAAGCAAGTGGAAAAGTAGCACCTGCTGCTGACTTCGTTGATGATAATCGTTGTGTTGTACAGATGAACTCCCTGCGCGAACTAATTGAAACAAAGTGTCAGATCTTTCTGAGTGAACAGCCAAGTGTAAAATTGAATAATAACCATAGCCAGATTGATATGAAAAGCTATAATACCCTCAAAACCGCGAAATAAGACTCGCTGAATTTTTTTGTTGTGTCAGCAATTGGCTTTTGAAACTATAAGTAGTCTCACCAATCGCCTAAACAAGAAAGGATTATTAGTCAATCCTTAAGCGAATTGATATATTGGATTGAATGCGAACTCACATTCTAATACGGTACGAAATTCTAAACTTCAAAATGCAAATAAATATTCCGACAAACGCAACGTATTCAATGGAACTTCAGCCGAAGTACCTAAAGATTCATTGTATAAAAGTATAAAAACAGATTGCATTTTTTGTAAACAGCTTTTTAGCTACTGATTTATTAATACCCTTTCAATGTTGTTGGTGCAATTTCAAAGGAATTCATATGATAGTGGTTTTCTGTACTGTATTGTACATAGAATATTATTGTTAAAAATGTAGGTATAGTAATTACGAATTCTCTTTCAAAAATAATTGGGAACGTTTCTCTACTAAAGAATATCATGAAACATTATTTTTATCATGTGTATCACTTGGAAGATTAAATTAAACTCACGTTTACTGATTTACATGTGTGTAGTTTCACGCGTACTTATTTGTTATCTATCCATATGTAATTAGTATGTTCTAAAGTTGGTTCTACTACGTATATAAAATGTTCACCCATTGTGACAGTGACATAACAAGAGTGTCAGTCTGTGTATCGGAGTAGGAAAATGTTTCACCGTTAGTGAGTACCTAATAATAGATCACGAATCGACACAAAATGCTGAATCTTTCTTCTGAAACATTACGTGCAGCGTTGCAAGTACGTGGGTAGATAAATACACGTGTGCACAGGTTCAGTCTGTACAAAAGGATTTGTTCTCACACATGTCTATTCCAATAGCAGATTGAATGGCATGCAAACAATTTGCAGTCATTTAGCAAAATAAGATGTGTGTTGTCAAGCGTATGGAGCACATGTATGTGTATGGATGGTCAACAACGGTCGAGATACGATCAACTATCCCATTTTTATGCAACTCACACAACATCCCTTCGTTCTCAAGAAAATTCCTCTCTCTGTGGTACTCGACTTCTTCACTTCCCAAAATGAGCATTATTTGTTACCCAGTTTTGTTAGTGACACTGAAGACACACTTACCTACATTTATTTCTCGAATGGAGAATTTCTTCACACGTAGACAGACACAGAGAGGACTACTTTATGTGCTAATAATTTTATTCGAAGGGACGACAATGAAACTATAGAAATATTTCATGTTTTCTACTTATGATCATTATCTTCATAGAAGTTATTAATAAATTCTCACAATGCATCGTGCATACATAAGCCTATATGAATTCATTCATTCAATTACTATTAAATTACTATTGAAGTGATTTCATGTACAATTATATACTGAAAAAGGTATTACCGACTCTTCGCTGACAACTGCATGCCAAGTCTACAATCGCCAACAAGAAAATGACTAGAATCTAAATTAAAAAAATCTCTTTTTATATATTGTTTCTCTAGAAGGCACTCACAAAAATTATCAGTTAAATATTTAATTACAATATTAAAAATATAAAGTCAGATCAAATCTTCATAGTGGCTGTAAGAAAACGGATATTATAACTTACAAAGAGACGAGAGTGTTGTTGCAACATCACAGTGTCCATTTTTCCGATAAGCTAAAATCCAAAAACAACTTGAAAATCGAGAACACAATTTTTTCGCCGAAGAAACTGAATATAACTGATAAGCACTATCCACAGGCCATGTTCTTCCCAAAATTAGCTACGAGTTTAAGAGAAACTGTCGTCGAGGGAGTTCACAGAAAGTACATAATCGACCAAAAGATCCGACAGATGAATGCACAATTTAACACAATTCACACTGCAAACAGGGTTTTGACGTCCGAGGAATGTGGAAGTAGAAGAAACACCACAATAAATAATGCAATCCACAGATTTATAGCTTTTAGGTATCAGATGGCTGCTGGTATGTCAGAAATAAGTATGCTAATTGAAATCCTCTGGTAATTTTCAATTTTCACACATCCTCAATCACACTAACAAATTACGACCTGTGTCTGTGGAAGACAATAAGGCGGATTTTCCTTCGTCTCCGCTGTGAACGTGTGTGTACGTGTACGTGTACCTGTCGTTGAAGGTATTTATGCAGAAAAAGAGTTAAGTAGTATTTTCTGTCTTCTTCCTGCTGGTGAATGTGTGTTCCGTATTTAATGTGATGTCGAGACAAGAAGAGAGGAGCACCACCGTTGACTGACTAACTGACTGATTGCACTGTGATGGACTTCCACCTGCTTCCCAGCCTTTTATAGAGACGATCTGCTCTTTTTACTACCACAACTGCTCACTGACTATTATTATTGTTGGCATATGCTTAGGTTTCGAATGGATTTCGATTCTTCAGTGTTCTCTGCGATAGCAGCAACAGCATCCCTCCTCAACTAATAAACGCTCTTTCGTGCCAATATCCTTTTTAGCAGTGTTCACATGTGGCGGCTCTGCAACCTGTGCTCATGCAACTACCTTATCCATACTTAACGTGTGTACAATGCATTCAATTTCTGTGGTGAAGACTTTTAGTATGTATACTGTTGGGATTGTCTTAAGTGGTATTTATACATTGAGGACTGCTAAGTGTGAGTACAGGTACTTTTTAAACATAAACGTAGAGCTTTTCCACAGAGACGCCACAACATTTATTGTTGGAATGATAATACACAGTTCAGGGAAGGGAAAACCCAGGGTTTTTCAACCAAAAACCCCGACCCACGGGTTTTTCATGGGTTTTTGGGTTATTGGGTTTTTGATTTTTGGGTTTTTGGCACATGC
>JABASC010003232.1:0-14808 GCA_019776185.1 Plutomurus gul
GGTTGCTTCATAGATACCACGAGAGTTACTGGTTTGTTTTCAAAACACATTCTGAGATTCAATTATCAGGATGTGTTCCAAAATTCGTCATCGATGAGGTTAAAGGAACCGGACAAAAGAATGGAATACTTTGTAACAACAATACAATACATGGCAGGTCAACTCATAATATTAAAGATCTTTATAGTATCAGTTACACACTATAATAATACACATGAGGGAGTAAGTAAGTAAAGTACATTCCTTGTGTATGAGAGAGCTCTTCTTTCCTCTTACCGCGCCGACAGTGTTATAAAGTTTAAATGTAACTTAAGGAAGGGAGCAGGCCAGGCCATACACACACTTTTATTTCAAAGAACAAACGACAAGACCACCCTGGAGATAAAGTCCCTTTGTTATCGTGTTGTATAACGTGAGTCACTTTATAGCTAGCAGTAGGGTCATTAAGTCTCCGGTATAGTATAAGCGTTGTATTAAATAAGTAAGAACAAGTGAATGAACAAAACAAAACTTAGAGCCCAGTAATAATCATAACATAACAATAACTCGTTCTATAATAGTAAACAAGACGCTGACTGACTGTGTGGATGAGAGAACATTTTGAAACAATAAATAAGCTGATTACATTGCCATTGCTCCTTAAGGGAATATTATGTCTCATTGTTCCACGCCGAGTGAAGAAGGGATGTGCGACGGCTCATTTCATTTAAAATTAGCCCCGGCGACTATTTAAGACCTGATTACTCAAAACAATTGCTAGTTTTATTAGTAGTCGCTCTTTAATACACGTTGTCGTAAGATTCCTCTTAAACTGAATTAGGAATGTACTATTAGGCTCCCCCTCCTTCTTCCTGTTAACGTTAGTGTATTGTGTTATTTGCTTTCTCCGCTATCTGCGTATCATGATGCATTTGTAAAACACTTTGAACAATTTCTCTGACAATAATAACGAGTGTTTGAAGATGAATATAGGGAACTATGAGCGCGAAATTGCTAGAATCAATTAATTTGTGTTTGCAATTGGTGCTCCTAGAGGAATCTTTGGTCGTAATCCAAAAGTTACGGTTGACACTATGTTTTTATGTATGTATTCTGAAATTCTGAATAGTAAATGTACATTTACATGTAAAGGGTAACGTTGCGAGATCTACCGTATTTGTAGCTATGTAAATGAGCTCTTGGAATTTTATTGGGCAATAAGATGACTTGTACCACCACTATAATATTATGCAGACGTTTACCATAGAGAAAATGTCAAATTCGTTTACTAGTGATTTTATTGTTTTGTCTTGTAGTCAGATCGTATCTACATTTACGGTTTGTCAGCTATGTAAAAACAATTCGAGATGTTTTCATTGATATTTTGTGTCTCTCAGCTTGCCAGGCAACAAATGGGATTTCATTCCACGAATCAAAAGACGACGCATTGGTTGTTTTCCACAATGGAATGCAAAAGTTGTTATTTTGTGATTTGCCTCTGATAGAATTTCAATTTCCTTCCGTTCCATTCAGATTGTTTTCTGTGATGCATATTCTGTACTAAACCTCTTCAGAATCTCAACGGATTCAACAGAATGCCTTTCAATCAATGAATTTTATTAATAATAATTTTATCCGTTTTAAATTGTAAATTCTGAACATTAATTCATTGCTTCAGCATTTCCTATAACTACCTATACATACACGCAAATATTTCTAAATACTTGACAGGAAATTCGCAGAGAACGTGATCAATCCCGGGCGTATTATCTGGGTGTGCGTGAAACATCAATGGATAAGGCACGACGCTTGTAATACTTTTTTCGTGCCACGTCAAAGGTCAATCTTCAGAGATTTGCTGGTGTCACAATTTCGCTTACCATACTTTATAGTGTAGGAGTTGCGTTTGTCTTGACTTTCTCAGAAAACTATTGACTGAAGTAAATGCCGATAAATAAGCTGCTCTATAGCTCTACCTTCGCCTTCGTACAATGTTGTATAGAGTACACATGACCGCGTACGTATTCACACGTATAATGAAATCAGTAAACTGTCTAATTAGGCAGCAGTCGGCTATAGTCACGCTAAATCAAGCTTACCACATACGAAACAAGGCGGACTAATAAAGATAGGCAATTTTTTTAACTTATTGCCTGAGAATTAGCAAATCAAATAGTGTTCTAAATTGTAGAGTGACTATTAACTACAGGAAATGGTTGACAACGGGTCGTATTTTGACAAGAATTAGCTATGTATGTATGCATACAATTTATAACGCAATGTATTCGAGCAGCACGTCAAGCAAATACTACTGTTCCAAGAACAACACAAAGAGAGAATGGCCTTATCGGCCTGTGTTATGCGTTACTCCAGTACAATGCGTGCATTTAGTCCTAATTGTCAACATACATAGTGTGAATACGTTATTGTAGTAGTACAACTTCCTTGGGGCTTATCATCCACAGAGTATTACGAGAGGAAATCCGGCTAATTGTCATTTAAAAATAGTCTTGGGTTTCCATTTTCATTTGACTTTTAGATTATTTGCGGTTTACACGTACACGCTAAAATTCTGAATCGCCACACTCACATGTTATAGGGAGAACAGAAAATTAGCAGTCAGGAATTAAAGCTAATATTATGCATATAAAGACCTTTTCTTGGAAATTGTCCATAGAATTTTGTACATGGTAGCTGTCATGCACGCTATTCCATAAAAATATGAGTGCGAGCTGACGTAATACTGCATTTATAATTTAACAACACCAATTTAAGTTTCTGTCAGAGTGAGTCTACTGAGTGAGTGTGCATAAGTATTAAAGTCTATTCCATCAAACTTCTACTACCTAAAACTGGCTACAATCTACATAACTTCTCGTCTTCGATTCCATTAACACACCACACAGTATAGCACTGCCACTATGTATAACAAGTATTCGAGCAATGCCGTCATAAAAGTATAAGAACTTTTAGTGTACACTTTGTGTGTGTGTGCGCGTTAACAATGTGAAACATTTTCCATGCACAAACTATGTAATTACTTGTAAGATAGACAACCGAAAGCAAGGCATGTCAAATTCGAGCACAGATAGTATGGATACACAGTACTACATATATTAATATTATTATTACAGTGGCAGAGCTCAAATAAGCTCAAAGTACAGTTACATAAGGTATACAGCAGATACATGGTGGAAACATGACATGACATTATAGCACAGTAATGGGATATTGGTGAATGATACGGGTTTAACGATGCCATAAATTAGTGCTGCCATTTGTACGTATTTGTAGCACACACAGACCACTTCTACTTTGTATCTACATATGTAAAAGTAATGTAAGTACTCGGTTTATTATTTCGTTGTACGTAACTCGAGTTTCTTTTCTGTACTTCACATGCTTTACTTTTAGCCCTGACTTGACTTGACTGATATGAAATAACGAGAGAGAGAGAGGTAATTTTTTGAGAGAGACAGAGAATCAAAGGCGAGCATGTGTACCTAATGTATTGTAAGTATGCGGAAGGAAAATAAAGTACATGAAACTATGATAAGCATTTGAGTCTTTGCCATTATGATTATGTTGTGCTTTCCTTTTGGTGAGTGTGTGTGTGTGTGTGGCATGCTTTACTGATGTATGTATGTAGAGAAGGAGAAATAAAATGATTTAAATATGCTGCTATGCTCGCAGTTCTGATTGTTAACGTCAATAATACGGCGATATGGTGAATTTGATTCCTGGCCGTCCTGTGTCCTAAAGGCCACAGCATTCATAAAATAAAAGGAATGAGTTATCTGGACACACAGTAACTCATAAAAGAATTAATAGCTTGCTAATAAATAATATTGGGAGTAGTTATACCTACATATATAACATAAGCAGTAGCGGTAGGCACATAAATAACACAGAGCACATGGCAAGTGTAATGCCGTAACTCAAAAGACTACTAACAATAATAAGTAGGAGAAACTGAAGTAAAGCAAAGGTTATAAAAAGCTATCTAATGGTGCAAAAATGTCAGTGAGTCCAATCGAAATCACGCTCACAGCAGATGACGCCGTATATATTTAGAATACACACTGTCAATGCTTCCTCCTTACGGACAATAACTACTATGTAGTACATATTATGTAATATGTTTTCTATTCTGTGTCAGGAGCAGCGCCTATCTGTACATCCACATACAGAGTGAGTGAGTGAGTGAGTGAGTGCAGAGTATTATTTTCATTGTTATTAAACCACTATAAGTGTACATTGTATACTACATAGAGATAGATAGAGAGTGAATGGTTTATTTCCAATTTCTTGCTATGCGTTGACATTTCAATCTTCTTGAGTCAAGAAGATTGACTATATAGTACGTAGTTGACTAAAGCCAATGAGGTGATCCATAATGCCATTTGTTACTTTCTGTGCTCACTGTCTTGTCTGACTGTACTCTAACTACAAATACATCGGTTGACAATGGCCCTCTGTCACACAGCGTTCAGTCATTCAGTCCGATGTGTAATACACATACACACAAGACTTTCTTGTGTGTCGACTGTGCAGCATTTGTCGTTAATGGTGTAGTATTGTAGTAGTTAACACTATGACGCTCTTATTAGTCCAAACAAATCATGCCGAGCCAAGCAAGCAGACGAAACGAACCATGTATTATATTCTGTAGTACGATTCTCATGTGTCTAGCCATGGTAAAGTCATAATTCCAGCTAATGTTGGATATTGTGTGGTGGGCTGGCTCAGTGCTGCACGCTGGGAGTGGAACTGCAGTCTTGTTGCTAGCCTAATAAGCCAAAGTCAATAGTGCACGACAGCAGTAGTAAATAGTAGTGAGTGATACTGTCTATGAGTAACAAAGTAACTAGTCATTACGAAAAAGTATCTTCTTCTGGTACTAAGGAGTTGACTTGTTCTTTTACTATGTATTTAACAGTAGTACAGAAAATAGTGTTGAATTCATTTTTGTACTGAACTCTATGTACATGTGTCTGTGTACAGACATACAGACGAGAAGAAGAACAGAGACGTATATAGCTAGTAAGTTTATCTATGAATGGCTCGTCCATCCTACAAATAATTATTATTGTTATACTTATATAAGAGAGAGATTGAGGCGAGGCTCTTTTCTGATAGACAGGAAGAGTGTTTGTTTTCTATCAGCGTTTGTGTATATTATATGTGTGCACACACTCACAGTGTGTGTAAGATGAAAAGGCAATGCATGCCGTCTTTTCTTATGTGTGCTGGAGAAAAACTCTCCAGGAGTCGGTGATGATTGGTTTACTCTAGTTTGCTTTAGTTTGTCTGTATGTCTTCTCTCTGCTAAATACTATTTACTACCTCATTTTCATACGTTTATATCTGTGTGAGTCACAAGAAATTGGAAGCCTTTTCTTTAGTAAAAATTGTAAATAATCGTATCGCTGTATGTATTATGTATTTAGTGTGAGTGTAGAAGTTGGTGGGTTTTGGAATCTGGATTTAAATCTAGTTCGTGTATGTATATTATTATCTCCTCTGGTGTGAATACTTTTGAAAGCTCATACACAAAGAGGATTAGTTAGTGGTGCGTCCAACCCAAAGGTCACTTTTATGATGCTCTTGTAGATATTAGTAAGTTTATCGACACAAGTTCAGAATGAATAGGACATCTCAAGTGATTCATCATTGGAGGCATGACGGCTGAAGAAATAATTGTATCTACTTTGAGTATGTTATATATATACTAGATATTATATAGAAGAAGCATCAGGGCTGTTTACTCCAGAAATTATATATTATTGTGTGCTGAATACTTATATTATATGTACACAAAGTTCAAATGCTAACCGGATGAACACAATGGGATGATAATAGTAATAAGTGGTATGTAGTAGTATATAGTAGTCACGAGATGAAAAGTCAAGGATTCAACAGTACAAGTGCTAGCTAGCAGCAACAACGTGTTCGAAGTGTGACTGCCCGTTGTTGCTACGTGTAGTTTTGCCCTCCAAAGGTTAAAAGTGAAATGTGCACCGGAAAAATGAGTCTCTTTGAAGTTGTTATTTGTAATAAGAAGAGGAATGTGTGTCTTTTTTATCCTGAGAAACGAATGTCGACTTACAGACAGAAAGAGAGAGAGAGAGAGAGAGGAGGCTAAAGAAAGCAATAATAATGATAGATATAAAAATATCCGCACGCAGAAATGTTGTTACACATCACTGTTCTAGTAAGTAAGTATATAGAACACATAGAAATAGCAACACTAACCTATCCAAATCTTGTACGTGGATTACAGAAGGAATTGCAGAAAACATGTAATATTATTGTAGCCGAGAGAAAACTGGTCTTATATCGTCTCCAGAGAGACTTTATTGACGCTTTCCCTCAACTCGTGTAGAACAACATAGCGGATCGCAGTTTCCCTTTGATTTTGGCATTTGGCCACAGTGTCTTCCATCGGAATGTCATTCCATATGTTCTCTAGTTGCATTCCATGAGCTTCCCCATACGTACGCTTTCTTTGTAGTCGCCGACTTTCCAAGAGTGCCAAAAGTATTTCCGATACATTGTCATGGGTTGATAGTGTGTAATAATACGAAGGGTATTATTGTTTGACGTAGGTTGTTGTATGTAGCACCTTCTTCTATCTTTACACTCTCTGAGCTAATTGTAGTATCTCTAAAGGGATTTTTTTTAGCATCAACAACCACGGCACACCGTGTCACTCGTGTGTAGCACACACGGAGACAAATGATGCACCGTCTTTGATTTATCTTTACAATTAAGCCGGATTTTTTCCTCTCTGGAATTTACTGAATGAGCTACACATTAGCGATATCTGAATTTTTATCTGTTTATCTGTTTCACAGGATTTCCAGAGACAGAGAAGTAAAAAAGAACTGTGCTCCCGTTTCCTCCAATGCTGTATACACACAATGGGCCTGTATTTAATCAGATTTAACTGAAAGAACGTAAGTAAAAGATTCTGCTGCCATGCTGCCTTTTTACTTTTTACTACATTGTATACGATGTAGGATATATACTCGTATATATACATCTTTTGCCACTATCTCTGTGGTTTACCACTTTCTGCTGCTGCTGTTGGGAAAAAACCGTAGCAACTAGTACGTCTGTGAGTGAGTGCCGGAAATTCGGCACGAACTTCGCATCTCTCTCTCGCTCTCTCTCTCTTGTGCTGATTACGTTTCATGGCTTCAAAGATATCCGTGTGTCGAGTCGAGAATTGAACTTCTGTCTTCTGTGTGTGCAGCAGGGTTGGGGACGCACGGAGCCGTGTAATTCCCGAGAACTTGGTTTGCAATGTGACTTTGCTCAAGGCTCTCTTTCACACAACTCCGAATACTTTGGCTAATGGCAGGGCAGGCCACTGCGGTGCAATTGCAGAACTACTACAACACTGCTACCATATAGCACGATGGTAACGAATGTGGTTGGTGTAGTAATCAGTATGCCCCATCTTATATTCCTCCTATCAATTATTCTCTCTCAAGGTTCTTACTTACAAACATATAGGCACACGGGCCACACGGCGTTTCTAGAGAAAAGGACTAGTTTTACACTGTTGCTCTACTATTTATCCGTAATTGCTCAAGAAGTGGAAGGGAATTTAACTGCACAGACCTTTCGCACATGTCCCGTTCACAAATTCCTCCACTGATAACATTCGCAATTCGAATTTTTCAAGTCCATCCCAGTCAGCAAACGTTTTCACTAAAATCCCTATCTATCTACCATTTAAAAGGAATATTACATGAAGATGTGATTTTATGGTTAAGATAGTCTCCTTCAAGTAGTACATTCATTACATTTGCATTTTACATTGCATTAGATTTGATTGCTTGTTGTGGTTTATTGAGTGCCAGGGAAATGCTGCCAAAATGCTAAGCTGTTGAAACTTTTGTGTTCAGAGGAAGTCATTGTCAGTCGTCGTATATCTATCTCTGTAGATCCCCTTTCTAGCTAGTAGACTCTTCTTCCTCTCTGTGTGCATTCATACCGTTAACTTGACTCTTTAGTAAAAAGACATCTCGTATGTAGCTTCACCTTTTTGTGTGCGGAAATTCCTGTGTGTAAAAAGCTCTCGGCTTTTGTAATAGTAATAAAGTGTATTTCACTACGATGTGTATAACACTTCTAAGGTACTTATGGTACACACTGTAGCGTATGGTAGGAGCCGTGTGTAATAGGGAGTTGATGGTGGCGGTGGTATTAATGGAAAGGATGATGTGATGCCGGAGCAGTGAAGGAAAGTAGTGAACTGTGTGGTGTTGAGCATCTATTCCAATTACTCCGCACTCACTTGACTTACTTTGCGCTGCCATTCATTTCCTTCTGCTCGTCGTTTTCCTCTCTCTCTCTCTCTCCGTCTCTCTGTTACTATCGTATCAACGGAGTGTATCTAATGTAATGTCTGTTTGTACAAAGTACGTACGAACAGACATATGGATTACTTTATTTTACTTTGAGAGAGAGAGAGAGAGAGAGAAGAGTCTTCTAGTGAGCAGAGTCAAGTCAAGTTTCTTTCCTCAGTTCAGTAGCTCTCACTCGGTCATGCCAAGTCAAGTCAATCTAAGTCAGGCCAATTTCTTTTCTCGCTACGAAGATTTTTCCTGGAATTACTATACGTGTTGCTTTGCTGTAACATTGAGAGAGAGAGAGACAGAGACAGTTTGGTTAGACGAATTTTTCTCATTAAACCCACAAAGTGAGCCAGTTGGTGTGTGCATTGCAGGTATGAATTCACAGTGTAAATGAGCACATCTGACCAACTAAAAAATTATTTGCACAGAGCAGAAGCGTAAAGAAGGCAGAGAGAGAGTGCACAGATTGTATGTAAGTGAGCAGTCAATAAGCACTCCGACGTGCTCTCAGTGTCTGTGAATGTAGTTGTTGAGGAACGAACCTATCTACCCGACTAGGGCTTCCTCACTGTTATGTCCCTTTTACTTTAATTATGGTCTAGGAACCCTAACAGTTAAATAAATGGTTCTCGTCAATTATTCTCTAATAATATCAACTTTATTAGCAATTAGTGAGAACCAAACAAATATAACAAAATCAATTAAAATAACCGGAGCGACTAAGGTTACATCGTCCGTTGATCAGATCAAATCTATCAGTAGTGGTACACAGACAATTCACACAAAAAAGTGAAGCTAACATTCAATCACTGTATACCTTATGACTAATGCGAGGGTAATTTAAATTAGAAATGAAAATTCTTAACTAGCCCCTAATTCTACATTTAACATCCTCCCACCTCTTTTGTGAGAGCAAAAGAAAAAATACAAAACAAAAAATTAATGATAATGATGAATAATAAATGCTTAAACTATAATATCTTATAGTTGAAATCTTTTTGGTGCTTTCACTTTACGTCCACACCGCGTAATCACATCAGGCATTTCCACCGGTTTGACTTTATCGTTTCTCTTTGGTGGAATTTCCTTCTCAGGCGGTTTCTTCTCGACCTTGGTTAGCGCAGGAACTTCTGAGGGGGATGAAACTTCCAGGGGATAAATACGTTGTACAGGACGGGTGAGGTAACCGGTGGGCGTCTTAATTTTGACGACCCGGATATTTCCATCTCTTCCGCGTATTAATTCCACGATTCTGGCTATCGGCCACTGCCACCTCTTCTTGTTGTCATCTCCAACTAACACAACGTCACCAAGTCGTAAATCCGCGGTTTTCTTCTCCTTTTGCCTCTGAACTAGTAGACCCAAGTATTCTTTACGGAACCTTTTCTTAAAATCGTCCAGAATCTTGCTCCTTTCTTTATAGGCATATTGGTAGTCACGAGAATTGATGAAATCCAAATCCGTGTAGCTCACCATGGGGATATCGTACATAAACATGGCCGGAGTCAACGGTATTAAGTCCTCAGGGTCTTCGGTCACGGTTGTCAACGGTCTTCCATTGATAATTGCTGTAGTGCTGCTCAAGTAATTTCTAAGCTTGCCTTCAGTTATTTTAGCATTTCCCATTACCTTTCTCAGCACACCTTTCACAGATCTAACGAGACGCTCCCACCATCCACCCCACCAGGCCGCAGATGGAGGATTAAATCTCCATTGAATCATTTTCAGTCCACAGGTTTTGGTTACTTCTTCCCAGTCAATAGCCTTGAACGCAGTGACAGCTCCCACAAAATTTGTACCGTTGTCACTATACACCATTGATGGGCGACCTCTCATGTCGCAGAATTTTGTGAATGCGTTTAGCAAATCTTCAGTGCTTAGAGACTCCACTATTTCTAAATGCACACATCTGTAAACGGCACAGGTGACAAGTAACACCCACACTTTTTTCTTGTCCTTTAAAATAAGTGGGCCGAACAAATCAGCTCCCACCGTTTCGAACACTTTCCCTGTATTTACTCT
Organism: Plutomurus gul; assembly: GCA_019776185.1. Lineage (NCBI taxonomy): Eukaryota > Metazoa > Arthropoda > Collembola > Entomobryomorpha > Tomoceridae > Plutomurus > Plutomurus gul. Next base: position 10,371 of record JABASC010003232.1, read on the forward strand.
GGCTTCTGGGAGTGGGGCAGGCACAGTGACAGATTTTTTCATTGAGTATCGGCGACAAATCGGACACCCTTTCACAATCTTCCTAATGATTTTCCTGCCTTGGATTATCCAGAATTTTTCTCTAAGTTTTCCCATTACAAATTGCACTCCAGAATGACCATATACTTTATGCGCTTGCTCTATTATCTGGTGAACGACTGGATGCTCACGGGGAAGTAAAATAGGATATTTGAAACCAACTGTGTCATTTCGGTACAGCAGCTTGGTCTTCACATGGATTAATCCATCTTCATCCCTTTCAACACGAATTCCAGATATTATTTCGTCTTTATCCGGAAAAACTTCTTTTTGTACAAGTCTTGATATTGTGTCCTCGGCTGCTTTTATTTCGTTCACTGTAAGCCAACCTCTTTTACAATTTCCTTTTCGTAGATGAGCAATGAATCTTCTCATCCACGCGACTGTTCTGCAATTTTCATAAAAAGACGACTTTCTTGCATACCATGGTGTTGCTCCGCCTGCTGTAGAGGTCATGGCCACAGTAGCAACCCTTTTTCTTTCAGAGTTGACTTCGTCTTCATCAATTACCATGGCTTTTGTGATGGGCCATACGTCTCGCGATCCTTTCAACCAATCACACCCCTCCCACCATCGCGAGTCCAGCAATTGCTTTGGGGTACAACCTCGTGAAGGAAGGTCGGCTGGGTTCTTTTCGCCAGGCACATGGTTCCATTCTACAGGTCGACTAAACTGAAGTATTTCTTTTACGCGATTGCCCACAAAAGTTCCCCACTCATCATTCCTTTGGATCCATGATATGGCTGTTGTGGAGTCGCTCCAGTAGTAACTAACAACATCTTCAAGGTCCATTGCTTTCTTGACAGCACTGGACAGACGGGTTCCAATTGTACAACCCATTAGCTCCAATCTTGGAATGGAAACCTTCTTCAAAGGTTTCACCCTTGCTTTTGCTTGCAACAGTTGCACACAAACTCCTTTTTCACTTTCTGTACGAAGAAACGTCACTGCTGCATACGCATATCTACATGCATCACAGAATGTATGTAACTGGAATTTTTCTCTTTCTTTTACGCCACCTGTTTCATTTCGGGGAATTTTGATCTCCTTGAGGTGGTGTAATTCTGAAAACCACTTTGTGAATTTACATTTGATCTCCTCTGGCAGCTCGTCGTCCCATTTTAATTTGAGCTCCCAACTTTCTTGTAACATGAGTTTGGGGCAAAGTAACGCAGGTGCCAAAAATCCGAGGGGGTCAAAGATCTTGTGTATACAAGACAATACTTCTCTCTTCGTCAGTTTCTCTTTAGTGAGAACGATGTCGAAATCACAACTCAATGTGTCTTCACGTTTGTCCCACCTTAGGCCTAACACTGTTGTGGAGGAATCTTCTTTTGCGTATGTGGCAACTCTGCCGGTTTCCAATCCGCACTCCCTGCTACCGAGCGAGCCGACTCCGGATCCCTCCCCAGAGCTACACTGCCACAAACGCAAATCCATGTTCGCCTCCGCCATCAGTCTGGTTGCCTCTTCTTTAAAAATTTCGTATTCTTCCTTTGAGTCCACGGAAGTGATGCAGTTGTCCACGTAGAGCGATTTTAAAAGTTGCTGTGCTACTGGATTTTCTTTATTGTCACCCGTGCTCAGATGGAAATCGATCACTGCGGCGAGTAAAAAGGGGCTACAATTAACACCAAACACAACCCGATTATGTCTGTATATTTTTAGTTTAGTACGACTGTCACCCTCCCACCACAGAAACCGCAGGTAATCCCGGTCTTCTTTATTTACTTCGATCATCTGGAAAGCTTTTCTTATGTCAGACACACATCCCTCCCTTTTTGATCGAAAACGGATGAGAATTGAGGGGATAAGTTCCATTTGATTTGGTCCTTTCTCCAAGCAATCATTTAGCGAAGGAGTTCTTCCTGCTTTACTGGACGCATCAAAAACGGGTCTGATTGGGGTAGTCAAACTTTGCGGCTTGAACACCGCCCGGTGAGGAAGATAGTGTGAACGATAACTAACATCATCAATTACTTCTTCAATTAGACCTTCCCTCAACCAATCTTTGAAAATATTATCATAAGCATAATATTTACCTGTGTCAATTAATTTCTTGGTTGTGGATTCTAACCTTTTTTCAGCAACTTTCCTATTATCGGGAATTTGCTGCTGCCCATTTATCCATGGTAGACTTACTGAGTACCGTCCACTCTCTGTTTTTGATACAGTTTGAAGAAAGTGTTCCTTGACGTCCAACTCCCTTTCTTCTTTGGACTTACTCTCTACTGGATCTTTGATTCCTAAGGTTTCTAACTTCCACAATTCTTCAACAGTAGCATCCGAAATATACATACTGATAGTTGACATTGCAACACTTTCTGTTTGTTGACATTCTCCCATGAGTGTCCATCCCAGGACTGTCTCAATCGCAGTTAGTCCATTTTGAAGCTGATGAATATTTCCCGTGAGCAATTTACCGAACGACGGAGCTCCTAAGAGAATATCCACTTGTAGGCTGTCTTCACCAAGATCATTCAACCATATTTTCTTCTGCTTCAATTCTTTCATCCATGGGCCACGAGATAAACGAGGGATATCACCACAGATGCGATCCTTTCCCAAAATAGTGAGATGAGTTACTCCATTTCCCTTGGCATTCTTTACTTTGATTTGGAACTTTTTATAAGTCTGTGCTTCCGTCTGAATTCCGCCGAACAAGGAATGGATCAACCTTTCTTCACCGATCGGCATGAGTTGGAGCTCGTTCACCTTTTTCGTTGTGATATAATCACGCTGAGACCCACAGTCGTAAAATAATCTGACCGGTCGCTCCTGTCCGTTTTTAAATATTGCTGTTTTCAAAGTTCCTAAAATAACCTTTGAAGAACATGCCAAACTTTGAAGGACCGTTTGAGCTCTTTCTTCTTTATTGAATTGTGCATTTTTATGTGCCGGTAGATCTGGACACATCAAAGTTAAATGCTTCTGCCCACAAATAAGACACTTTTCCCACGATTTACAATTCTTCGCAAAATGTCCTGGGCGTATACATTGTAAACAATATTTCTTACTTTGTATGACTGATTTCTTTTCTGCTAAAGTCATCTTGGCAGCTTTCCAGCAGTCCCTACTGTCATGCAGTTTTTCGCAAAATACGCACTTTGGCTTGTCACCAACAAATAGCCCAGCGACGGTAGGCGCTTCTTCTTCGAGTCCGTCATTGATCCGTCCCGTCTTCTTGTTGGGCTGGCCTTTATCTTTTTTGTTTTCTTTTGTCGAGTTTGAAAATCCATTCTGTGCCAATGCACGTTGACCTTCATTCTCGACTTCCTTTTTCAAAAATTGCATCAAATAGTCCAGCTCACTCTTCGGAGGATTTTCGGCTGAACCATCACATCCGTGGAAGGGGCTTCTCTGCCAAGCAATTAAAATTTCCTCTGGGAGACTGGATTCAACCATCGGATACAAAAACACTGCCGTTTGCTCTTTTGTGACATCGAGGGACTCTAGAGCTCGTAAGTGAGAAACTAGACGGTCATACATCTGCACAATTTTAACCTTTTGCTGCGATATATTATTGTTAACGACCATTTTAAGAAGTTCACGAACATAAACCTGCTTTAGTAGTTTTTTGTTTCCAAACCTGTCTTTCAGCTCTTCGATAACCTTAGGGTAGTTTTCAGCCGTCTGCGGGTAACTTTCTACGAAAACACGAGCTCTCGTCTTCGGCTCGATTGATTGAACCAGGTATTGAAACTTGTCACTGTCATCAATTTCTTCATCTTCGTGAATTTTCTTAAACTGAGACCAATAACTTAGCCATTCAGTCAACTCTCCGTTGTATTTCTTAATTTCAATTTTCGGAAGCTTGTAATTCCTCTTGCTACCGACTGCCGATCTGTAAGCACTTGCTTCACTAGGAACTGGGCTCTCTGGAGTCTGTCTGGGAGATAAAATTTTATTTATCTTTAACTTAGACAATCGCACTTTGTCTTGGTACTCTTCAATTGATGTACTCTCAGCTTCGTATTCTTCATCTGAGCAGTTTCCATCCAACAATAAATCCAATATTTTCTGATCCAACGACGTCAGCTCAAGCAACAGTTCTTCGAGTTTTGACAATTTTAACTGAAGGACATCAGCATCGACTTCGTCCTTCGCCACTTCATTTTCAACTTCATTTATTGTTCTTGTTACTGATGCCCGGAGTGGCTTTCTTGCCTTTTTCAACCGATCCATTTTTCACTGAAAGGTTAAGCTCCAAGTCGTCAGTCTTCCAAATAAAATTTTCTTACTTTTTTCACTAATGACAATCCTGTCGGGGTCGCCAGAAATGTTGAGGAACGAACCTATCTACCCGACTAGGGCTTCCTCACTGTTATGTCCCTTTTACTTTAATTATGGTCTAGGAACC
>JABASC010003233.1:0-14800 GCA_019776185.1 Plutomurus gul
TTATAGGCCAAATTTGTGTTAGCGGTCCTTGCCTGCTTTTAAGCTACATCAAAAATAGTAAACTCAAATTTCAAAGCAGAGTTGTACAAGTGGGAAGCAAATTGTATTTCGGAACCACTGATTTGGGGAGAATTTCAGATGATGGCAACGGAAATAAACAGGTGTACTTTGAAGGTATAAAGTTAAGTTGTAAAAATAAAATAATTTATTATTACACTATCCGATACTGAAAGCGTTGAATTCTGGATAGCATTTATTACATTGTGTTATAGGGAGAATGGATGATATTGCAAAAACTCATGGTAGAATTATCAGCATGAGTGATATAAAAGCTGCTGTGGATTCCACTGAACTTGTCATTAGCACAAAAGTTATACTTAGTGACCCCGAAAGGGAAACCCAGGTTTAAATTACTCATTTAAGCTTTGTAATAAGTAACCAACGCTTTATAATGAAAATTCAACGTGTCTTACAGAAAATTATTGCTGCAGTGATTCTGAAAGAAAATGCAAGTGTGCATGGAGTTTTAGAAAAAATTCGCACTATACTTCCACCTTTCATGCTTCCAGAAGTAATACACAGCACTCATTTGGTATATGCATTTCATTTTTATTTTTTTATATTGAAGTCTTTTGAAATAATACAGATTTACCCAGTGGATGAATTTCCCCTGCTCTCTTCAGGAAAAATCAGTAAGCAAAGACTGCTGAAACAATATAATGTATGGAAAACAGAAGCGACTGCAGAAGAATGGCAGAGACTGGGATTGGATGCGGAACATCGCCAGGCAGCATTGGTTTTATGCGATTCCATAACCAGTAGCACGGGAATATCTGTACGGTTCATTCTGTCCAACTTCGAAAGCAATTTTTTCGATATTGGGGGAAACTCTTTGAATTGTGTGCAAGCTTGCAGCTTATGCAGAGAAAATGGGTATTTTATTTGTAAGTATGTATGTATAAGTACACTGGAGCGATGTAGGATTTTGAGATTTACCTATTTAAGTGTTTGTAAATATTGTTATTTTAAGAGTATAATGTTTTTGAGGATAAGCTTGTATGTATATCCATCTTAATTTCAGCTGTATTTGAATTCGTGACATCACACAGTTTTTCTGAAATTTTGGAGAAAATGCTTGTAGCTAATATTAAACCACGCACTTCTCTACAAATAGGAGACAAACTATGTTTAAATCATTTCGATGTGATTCCTTTGGAAGAATGCCATCACGCTGCTGCTTTAAGGTATGCTTTCATTTTGAGCTAGAGAGTTTTTCCATTATGAAAAGTTTCTCCTTGCAAATAGTAATCTCTTTTTAATTGCACCTCCGAAGAATACTCTCTGTTTGTTACTCCACAAAATGCGATGTAATGAGATATTTAGACCTGCCAGAACAAGAAGTTCTAAACTTTCTTAATGTCAACTGGAATACTTTAACAGAAGATAATATCAGGTTATAAGTACATTCTATGTAGTAAATACATTCTATTTTGATTTATTTGATTATATTTATTCTGTAAACGTGTGCTTCGTGCTGCTTAATTACTTTAATTTTTACAAATACTTACAATATTATTAGTCTGGTGGCAGTGTTGCCGAATAATCACCAAGTAGTTGTGGCATGTTGCATAAACGTTGATGCCAATCGAAAACGCAAGTACAAGAAGATGGTCAAGGGGTTATCATACGGTGTACAGCTTTTTGGTGCTTGTGAAGCAATTGCAAGGTACTACTCAATTATAGTCATGATAATTCATTGAAACTATTTCTCATTAATACCGCGATATTACCTTACAGGAAGACGACCATAGCAATTGGAAGGAAAAAAGTGCTGAAAACAGTATTTATTGGCACTGCCAATTCTATCAGTCCAGCAGATAACGTTCTTTTGGTTCAATCAATGCTGAATGAGTCTTGTAACACTGCTATAAGGGCTGGATATTCCTTTACAATGGTCACATCGATAAGTCCTTTAATTAGGCATCTGTGCAAGTTCATGAGATACACTGTCGTGGCAGAGATTCAACTGAATACCTTCGTGGCAAAGGATAAAGCGAAACCTTTTCGCATGGCTAGAGATTTCTACATTGCTCGTGTATTCTATAACGATCTGATTACTGAAAGATTTGTACAAATTAATGTGTAAATCTTTTTTAATCCAAAGATATTTCATTCCCGTCTGATAAAATCTGATCAAAATTTCTAAATACTCGAGCTCGCGTAAGCGGCACACTAAGGGACTGACATTTTTTGTCTTACTTGTAAACATAATAGACAGTTTTTAGGAAATTTTAACATTTATTTACATCAAATGTCTTCATAATGTTGGCTGATGGATGGCTAATGAAACTGTGGACAATGCGGGAAAATGTACTGTGGTTGACCAATAAACTTTTAGGAATATGATTGAACAATTACGTTTTAAATAGAAAATAATCTGGATTTAAACGTGCGGTGTACAATGGGCTCATAAAACAAATTATCCCTGTTACTGTTATTAGTAAGTAGGCAATGTGAACGCGAAAACATTTTGGCACACAACATAACATTATGTTTGTCCAATACACAAGCTATTTGTAAGTATCCGCACCATAAATTCAATTACAATCAATTAGTGCATACAAATAGAACGAATTCTAGCAGTTTATCTAATGTTGGTTCATGTCTTCAGCATCAACCACTACAAACTGTAATGGTACCACCTACTAACCAGAGACGAGGAAAAGTTTTCACATCCTTTTTGTGGTCACATTCACACAGTCATTCCAATCGACAACATCAAATAATATTTGACTGCATTGGCCATTTTTTATCAGTGGCTCCATATTTTCCTTCCTTTGTAATAACTCAGTTCTCATTTTCTGTTCGTTTTCTGGTCAATCCAGGGAAATTTTAATTTTTAATTTTCGCTGAAAACTTTGAAAGTTTTTTAAAATGAGTTCGGAAATTGAAATTCAACCGAATGTTGAAACGAATATAAAAGAAAGTAAGTTTGTACACATTATTGGTAGAATAAAATGGGCCATTGATAATACGATCTTAAATGCAGTTCCTATTAAATGAAAAATTACCTGGGAAACATCATAATACGTTTCACTAGATACCCCTCTGACAATGGTGGTGAACCTATGAGATAATCCACATACGATCTTTTAAATTCATGTAGTAATTAGCATTTATTACCTTTTTAATAGCTCACCCCCTAAATTATCAAGTGAACTAAATTCGTTAGTCTAAATTTTAAGTATAATGAACAAGGCCTTGAGTTCCTATAAGTCCATTCCAAACACACAGAATGGTGGAACGGGCCCTGCGGTAAAGCCACAGCCCCAAAAGTCCAAGTCTTCCAATCGAAAGGGGGGTGTTCCGAAATGCTGCATGGGAGAGTGTAAATTCCCACAGTACTTCCTATTCACTATTAAAACTATACCTACACTTATTTACTGTTATATTTAATGATAACAATGAGAAATACGTGAAAAAATGTAGAAATGACGCAATTATTAATTTTACACAGGCAAGCTGAACAGAATATTGCAAGGTCCGGTGCGCACTTTTCCTGGAAATGCCAGTCTCATGCAATTCTTTTACATCGGTTTCGCGGAACACCGAATTCATGGAGAACGGACGGCTCTGATTGTGGAAGAGACTCACCACACGTACGATATGCTGAATGAGATCTCTTCGAAAATTGCACATGTCATCCGCTCGCACCTGGACACTGCGAACAATGCCAATCCGGATGGGGACACGGTCATCGGAATTTGTATTCCTCCATCGGATACACTGATTTTCACCATCTTTGCCATTTTGAAACTGGGAGCTGCATACGTTCCCTTTGATTTGACGATGCCTGAAGAGCGTATCGTGAAAATTGTGAATAATTGCAAACCATTGTTAATTATCAGCGACTCTCAGGGGAACACTATGAGCAAATTTGATGTTGTCAGTGACACGGTCAAAGTGATCGGTTATGGAGACCTTGCAGATATTGCCGAGAAAAGTTTCACGGACGATGGTGGGGCTTTGGTAGAACCTCTGCCCGGTTTACCTAATTTAGCGGAACGCACAGCACTTGTTTTGTACACTTCCGGTAAGTTAAAGCCTGGACTCGATAGTATGAAAATAGAGGCTACAATGAAATAATTATTATGTACCATCTGTGTTTTCTTTTTCAGGTAGTTCTGGTGAGCCTAAGGGGGTGAGATTGTCCCACAGGGCAGTTCTAAATCGCTTAAGCTGGCAATGGAAAGTTATGCCTTACACGAGCAATGACCGATTAGTCTTCAAAACATCTTTGACTTTTGTTGATTCTGTTTCTGAGGTTTATACATAAAAATATTCAAGACAAAATGTTTTAAAAAACTTTTTGGCAAAGTACATTTTGTGGTATACAAAGGTTACTATAATGAATTTGCACATTTAATGCAGATCTTTTGCCCATTGCTTCAAGGCTACCCATTGGTGGTGTTTAACAAGCTAATAGTCCAGAATCCGTCAGTATTTGTCCAGAGACTGAACACATTTTCGATCACAAGAGTTGTTTTGGTTCCGTCGTTACTCAAAGCAATATTTCAAACTTTGAAATTACTCGAAAACGATGAAAGGAAAAAACTTCTCACTTCTGTGCGTTTATGGGTTGCTTCCGGAGAAACGTTGCAGAAGGACTTAGTCGAGGGTAAATAGGGACTACTTTTCTGAGTACGGAGTGAATATTAAAAAAATATTAACGACAAGATGTTTCTTTACGATGCAGAATTCTTCACTCATTTTTATCGAAACTCTCAACTCGCAAATTTTTACGGATCCACTGAAATCATGGGCGATGTCACATTTGTAGTTTATGACAATAAGAAGGCGATTTACGACAAAACCTTTGAGAATCAGATACCTATTGGTAATTGGTGCACAGTAAACACCTTATTCATAAAGAACTCACCATAATAATAATAAAACATGTACCAATAGCAAATTTGTCTTTACATCAAAGGTGAATGCTTATTCAATACTGTCGTCTACGTGCTGGATGGTAAATTGGAGCTTACACCGGCTGGTGAGAGTGGCGAAATTTTTATTGCCGGATACAATTTAGCAACTGGCTACGTGGGTTTACCCGAATCTGACAAATTCATTAGTAATCCGTACTCACCTACGGCTGGTAATTTTGTTTAAATTGCATAGATTACTTTTACATAAATTTATGAACAGATAGATCGTGAACAAAATATTTAGAGTAACCAAACGAGTCATGAAAATCTTTTAAGGATTTAACCGTCTGTATCGCACTGGCGATTTCGGTAAAATAGTGAAGACCCATGATGGAACAAGAATGGTCGTGTTCGAAGGTCGAATAGACTCCCAAATAAAAGTAAGAGGACAACGAGTGGATTTAAACGAAATTGAGTACGTCATTACGCAATTGCATTTTGTTAAAAAAGCTGTAGTCTTGTGTCATCACCCGGGATTATCAGACCAAGTAATGAATCTATTTTTTAAAGAATTTCTCGTACTTCTATCCACCCACAACGTTAACACCAAAACTAATTGGATTTTATTTTGAAAGGCTATTCTTGCTTTCATTCTGGCCGATCCCGATGTAACGGTTGAGCGAGTAAACGGCATGTTAGTGGACAAAATACGTGAATATGAAATGCCAGTGATTCGACTGGTAGACGAGATTCCGTATCTTATCAATGGGAAAACTGATCGCCAACGCTTGTTGAGAAGTTACCAATTAGACCAAGAGAAACGTAATGTGTTTTCATGAAAGTCTAGATTAATTAACTTCTAATGGTACTGTATGGTAAACAAATTCTGAACGAAAAGGTGACGAATTCGACGACTGGAATTCATTGACAATACCGGAAGCGGATGCGGCGGCAGGGAAAGTGTTAATTAAGACGATATCCGCTGTCACAGGAAGAGCAATACAGGATATTGTGGATGGGCTGGATGACTCTTTTTACAATCTGGGAGGAAGTTCTCTTAATTCAATTGAAGTCGTATTGAAGTTACGGGAAAACAATTACAATATTTCCGTTTCTGATTTCGTCAGTGCAAAGTCGATTCTTGAGATTATTGATCAAATGCTTGAAACCAATTCAAACGAAGAAGAAGAGGAAGATGTAGAGGTAGAGGATAAGAGTCCATATATTGCGGAAAAATTTAATAACAGTTTTCAGGAGGACGTCATTAAGTGAGAAATATACATAACCGACTTGTTTTGTAATTTGTACACATCAATTAAGAGGAGCACTTATTTTATTTTATAAATGTGATTGGATTTTCATTTTTTTAGGATTATTGGTAGCAGTTTCTCTGTCAAGGGAGATTTGGAGCAATACACTAATGCTACATACGAAGAATTTGTTGTCCTCATCAAATCCATATGGAAAGAACTGGTCCAAAAAGGATTCTCGTGAGAAATCAAAATAATTAATATTTGTTTACAAATTAATGTTATATAATATGTAATTAGAGAAAAAATATCTTTAGGTTTGTGGTTAAACGGAAAGATGATGGACAAATAGTGGGAGCGTCGCTAAATTTTGATGTCTACGACGAACCTCCTACCGTGGACGCATCTCCTGCTATTAGCTACGTTTTGGAAATGCTGGGTATGTGCTGATTTTCGTAAACCCCAAAGGATTAGTATATTAACGAGGATTCATATACATATAATCTCAGTAATACTAAAATTAATGTCAGATTTAAATTTTAGAATTCATCGAATCTCGTCAAAGGGAGAAATTGCCAAAAGGCAAGGGGAAACTCATTCATTGTTTTATGATGGGTACCCGAAAGGAAATAGACGACTCTGAGAATGTCATCATTATACAATTCATGGAGGAAAATGTGATCAAAATGGGCAGGAGCTTAAACTTTCTCGGTGTACTGACGACTAACACGAAATCCGTTGACTGCGGTAAATCTCTTTCCCTTCCGTACTCCCTCATATTTACATCTAAGAAACAACGATCGAACTCGTCCAAGTAAAGCAGTTTATTGGTTATTAATGTGGTAAATACTCGGATCCCAAAGAAAAAGAGTGGATAACGATTTTTTTTAGACAAGGGTAAAATATTACTCTATTTTTCTAATCAGTAAAGTACAGTAAACCATTTAATTTCGCTTTCAAATCAGTGGAGGAATATTAGGGTCATCAGCACCGTGATGCTTGATTTCGCATGTTGCACATTTTTTCCCTGTTGCTGGTGCTTTTAATTTTGGTTTGCGGTTAACCGTCGGTGAACGTGTTTCACCTTGCGACTGGGCCGATTTCGTACCAGGCTTTTCTGTATTAACTGCTGCAAAATAAAAATTCAATCCGTAGAACATCCAATATGACAAAACATGTATTCCTTTGTTTCTAACTGCTCTATTGATAGTCAGTAGCAAAATAGATATTTTTAAATCGAAAAATGGCATCGTGCAAATCACTCGTAATACAAAAACTTCTTGAATTCGCGTACTAACAAATAAAATATCGAAACAAACAGCATGAAATAAAGAGAAAATTGCACTAAGCCACCTAAGTTTTATCCTTAAATCTCGGAATGGTATTTTAAAATCTTACTTAATACGCTTCATATTTGCCGCAACATCAATGGGTGATTGCTGTGAGTCTGCCGCTGCTGATCTGCTTCCACTCCAAATTGTAGAACTAGTTTCGTGAAGCTGCATTATCATGAACAACAAAGTGAAAGTTATTTTTCCACAAATTGTCATAATAGTTTTTAAAAATTGAATAACAACATACTTTAGGCATTGTAATAACTAAATGACCCGTCATTTTCGATCGCTGCGCGTAAGAAGATTCCGTGAGTACCTCCTCAGGAAGAACCAACTGAAATATCTTTCCCTTTATTGTGATGCGTACGTAACCTGGCTCAATGTTAGCGTCAATCAGACTTGAATCCATGTGTTTAGGCAGTGCAATATCCAGCACAAGAATATTTCGTGTGTACTCATCGTGTAATGAAAACGAGACTTTTGCTTCGTTTACATTTAGAATTCTACCATCTTCAGTCTGAAGCTTTCTCGGTACTTTCTTTTTCACCGTTGGTTTAGGCTTACGTTCTTCTTCCTGCCTTTCCAATTGTTTTTGCAATTCCACTCGATCTTCTATCGTATTTGAAGTTGTTTTTGACCAGAAATCTCTATAAATGATTGCGACTAAATTATATCAATTTTCCTAAAATTTTGTAGAATAGATTTAAATGTCTGCTCACTCTGAAGTGGTCGCTTCTGCTTCTTCCGACTCAACAGCTTTCTTCCGCAACTCTATCTGTTTAGCTAAAAATAATTGATATTGATTAAATTTTCAAGTCTTCAATTTATTTATTCAAGAGTTGTTCTCTACCTAAATACTGTTCTTCCTGCTCTTTGATATCTAGTTCTACTTCACCAATAATCTGTCGCGCCCTTATTCGGTCAGATTTCGTTATATCGATCCCATCTAGTGCTTTCAGATTTGGTAGCTCAGCCACGATGTAGTCTCGATAGCCCTTGAACTCAACACAAGGGTTTCCAACCAAGTACCTAAACAGATTCCATTAAAAAATCATTTCGATATTTTTAATTGATCATTTCCGCTCCAGATTTATTATGATAACTGCTTATCTACTACTGTACAGGTTTTCTAGATTTCTATTGCTCTTCAAATTCCGAATCGAACTGAGTTGCCCCACAAAATTCAGAGTAAGATCTAATTTCTTTAGCGATTCGCATCCAGAAAGATTCTCAATCACTTGGATGTTGTTTAGGGCCAGATTCAGGTACTCAAGGTGTCTCAGCCGTCCAACGTTTTCTTGAACGATATGTAAGAGAGCGAGTATTTATTATTTTACAAATTCCATGTAGTAATGCGCGCAATATTTATAGTGTTACACATAGAATTTGTTAAACTGGGAAAGCAAACCTATTTTCGGAATAACGTTGTTTTGCAAGAGAAGAATCTTTAATCCAGGACACCATTTGTCCAACATTTCGATTTTTTCGATTTTTTCTTGATGTAAAGCTAATTCTTCCAAACTATGAATTTCGCCTTCATTGTGCTCACTCCTTTTGCGGATCAGTTCGATTGAAACTAATTACAATGAAAAAATGAACATATATCGAGGTTGTGCAGTTAATCATTGTATTATTGCAATATTATACAAATATATACAGAATTTGGACTAATTTTATAATATTGTATTTAAAATTCGTTCACTTTCATTTGCAATAGTGCTATAAAGGTTAAAGAAAAGTCGACTTACTTCTGACCATCCTGAATAAAATATTAAACAAGTGTATCTATCCACAAAACTGCATTGAAAATGTGTAGGCAATGTATTTCTTATGGATAACCTATATAAAGGGATTCAAATAAGTTAATCTTTTATGCGTCTTCCATACGTACATATATTGATCTAACAACCACACATTAACTTTCACTATAGAAACAACATGAAACAAGTTGTACACGACTATTACATGAAAGTGTCTTTTACCATTCTTTTTTATTTTAGGCGATCTGTCGAGACCTCCACGGCTACGAAAGTCTGTCAGAGTACCAAGTAAATCGTTATCTCGCCCCAGATGGCACGAAGCCTTTTCTTCTCGCTCCCGATTCATTCAAAATTATTTGTTGCTGGAAGAAATTGGACAACCTTAGTGTGCTCGATGATATTTAAACAACAGATTTTTTCAAAGTCTGTAATCGGTACACTATTCAATATAATAATATCTTGTAAGCGGCAAAGTTTTCATCACAATAAAGTAACTATAGGTCTGCCAGTTCCCTAGTTCCATATGACGATTTTATTGCTCCTTAAACCTAAATGCTCAGCCCCTAACTTCACTAACAATGCGTAAGTTCCATGTATGTACATGCTTTCCTCTCTGCACATTCTGAGGCTTCATTAACAAATTTACCAATAAATTTTTTGTCCTTTCACCTGTCAATTCTTTGCATTACTTGCTGTGTTCAATTTTTTTTCGATTTGAACTACAATTCACCCCACCCCCGATTTTCACAGGGCAATTATCGGGTCAACAGAGAATACGATTGGAGATAATAAAGTGAATTGAATACGAATACTATACTATGTCACACATGACACATCATTGTGCAATACCATTATATGCTATACAAATGCAATTAAAGAACTTTGAAAATGATTAACATTCGTTCGTGAGTACCATTTGGATTTGTATACAAAACCGCATTATGGGTAACAATAACAATACTGTTCACCTTGATAATAATTGTATTTTGAGATGGATTCATTATAACAAAACAGTGTACATGCAAAATCTAGTTTATTTGTTCAATGGTAAAGTAATGGCCATAATGTGTATTGACTATTTGCGTGACATACCACCAAAAATGTGTATGATACTAAAATTACGTAATTGATCATTTCAGCAATATTTATAAGACTACTGTTCCAAAACAAGTCTTAAGTAAAAGTAATTACAATTATAATTACAATCGAAATATGACATATTATGTATAGGACTATCGACTGTTTATTTAAGTGGCAATATCAATGATAAATATCAGTTCGTAGCGATCAGCTACAAATTATACATGCAATACGGAGAACAAGATAAGCTGTCATTTATGGAAAAGAAGCCTACTGAAAGTAACAAGTTAAATATTTTAATAGATTAAAGTAGTCTGCAACAGCTTTCCGAGGTTGTTTCTCTTTGTAAATTAAGTATCCAATTTTCAGGGTACGCATATGTAAATAGGTACTTATTTTTATGTGTATGTATTATTATGTACGTATAATGCGGGTATATAATTGGGAGTTTGGGAGAGCATAATGTAGGTGTGTTTTAAGTAAAGTCCATTTTCATCACGTACTGCCAGTACTTCTGGGAGTTGTTGACGCATCTTGAGTAGCTGAAAAGATAAATGTTATCAGCACATGTCATGTGACATTTTCAAGGTAAATAGTATGCATTCGGGGGGAGAATATTCAAATAAAATATTAAAAAATTATTTAATGAAAATTTTAAATTACTTTAAATTACCTTTATAAACATATTCTAAAGAAGAAGTAATAGTTTTTACATCAGATTCAATGGCTTTGGCCCAACTTTGTACATGGCCTAATTCTTTTAGCGCAGTATTGAAATTCTCGATGAGGGATAACCACTGTTGAGTTTGTTTGGCAAATTGAGCTGCATTCGTCGTCAAAGTACGCATTTCTGTGTCCAACTTTTTCTCATTAAGGTACGCTTGAGCCACACTAAGGCATACAAAGGTAGAATTATTTGTTGATTATACATAATTAATTATGTGGAATGTTGGAGAGCTTGCATTAAAAAAGCACATTTGAATTACTGTACACGGCTTGTGTCTTTTTCGGGTATTTTACTAAATTTTGTTTCTTGTACATATTTACAATAAATATTTTGCCATTTTACATAAATTAATTATTTTCTACTGATCTTCCTTAATTTTTGAAGCGTAAGCGCATCTATCTCCTCTTTTATTTATTACCATTACAGATTTAGATACTAATATTCACAGATGACAGAGGATTTTGTGCTGTTGCACTTGTTATTCATAGCATCATACGAAATTAAAGTTTACAGGGATTTAGAATTTATTGTTTACATTGTACATGTAAGAAGAAAGCCATAAAAGATTGTTTATACTTTGACTGTTTATGCCAAAAGTTGACAGATCAATGAATCCTTGCCTGATTCACGTGCAATGGGAACTCAAAAGGTCGTCGTAGCTCAGAGAGAAATTCTGATTGGCTCACTCAATGTTGAGATGATCTATTCATTCTCAATAGCACATGCATCATACAATTCCACAGCGATCTCTTGTCCCAATAAATTGTGTAAATAATTTTTCGTCAACCCAAATAATCTACTAAATAACCTACAGTTTATCCGTTTGAAGTCTTTTTAATACAATTAATTAACAATGACGAAAGCTCTTACTTAATGTTTAGGTGATCAGTGATTGCATTTGTTAAGTTGGTAGCGGCCAAAAGTGCCTCCTTCCTCTTACGATCTTGTTCCTCTTTTAACTTAATTTGATCATCCTGGTGCTTCTTTAACATAGAGGACAACATTCCGCTCAATTAAACAGGTGAGTGTGTACTTTATTTATTACCGCCTCCTTCTTGCAAAACAAATAAAGAAAGAAATTCTTGGACAAATTTAAACTACAATGTAACACATAAATATTGCAGAGAGCCAGTTCCTATGTGTAAGTAAGCCAGTTGAGCATCTGTACGACTACTACCAGTACCCTATACCTATAATATATACTCGCTCTGTGCTATAAGATACGGTGTATGTGTATGCAACTACTACCACACTACTACTACTAGCAAACCAACCTTTCCTTGTGGCTCTCATGATGTCATGATGCATGTGAACTAAAGAACACGGATGCCAGGTTGCTCAAATGAAACTAAACCGAAAGGTAATTTCCTAATTTTATTTCCGATAATTAGACAACAACCGCTCTCGCGGGGATTCTGCATGAAATCCATAAACAAACAATTCGGGAAATCACTGATTTCCATGTAATGAATTGCCAAAAGTTGTGAAACACAATGCTGTAATATTTTTCTTCGTTTAAATAGGTTAATTTAATATTTTATGCTTATGTCTTTTTTAACCTTTTTATCATATCTCTTTAACTGGTAATGAACAGTCACCGAAGTTATTGTTAATGGAGGATCGGATCAGGAAAATTTAGAAATTTGTTATATATGTATTGAGAATTTTATTCAATTCGATTTTTGGCCCGATGGCTCTTCTGCTGAATACGATTTTAAATTATCTTGACCAGTTGATGGAAAATACCATCCATGTAAGCATTTCGGAATAGCAGTTTCACAGTCTATATCGACTTTGGCAATTAGTTCCCATTTACTGGCGTCTAGAATTATGAGACTAGTTCGATTTGGTCCGGTAATTCGTTCTCCTCCGTAGACAACAGCAGACAGCACAACACCGTTGTCTTCATTCTGTAAAACAAATTTTCAGGCACCTGCTTAAAAATCTTATTTCATCTTATAAATACAGGAACGCTACTACCTATACACTATTTTTACTCTTCATGGTAATTAAAATCAATAAATCCGACATTGAATGATTCGTTGAGATTTTTAAAGACTGCGTCTTTATTTATTAACTAAATGGTATTCGATTTTCTAACCCTATTTTGCAACCAAGTATAATGCCCTAATTGAAATTTATGCATCGTTAAAATTAATAGATGTTTAGTCTATACTTGAACAACTATAAAAGGTAAATGCAAACAAATATCAGAATTCTGAAATCGTTTAGAATAATTAATTACCGATGAACAGGGATCAGGTACAAAAATAGGTTCACTTGGATATGCCAGCGGTTCGCACCATGTCTTGTAGAGTTTCTTCTCTGTGTCAACTTTGATTAACTGTACAAAAAGAAATTTCATAAAATTGGAAAGCTGATTCGTTCACGTTATATGCATTTGGTTCAATTTCAATTTCAATTTATTTAAACAATGAAACGTAAGTTAAAAGAAGTCAATTGAAATCATGCAACTGCATTCATACTTACTAAGTCAATGGGAATATAAATCATTGGACAATTTAAGACTGTGATTAAATTATTGGTATCTTACTATTTTTCATATTTTGATATGCATAAAGTATTGCGCAACAGTGCAGGTGTAGAAATCAATTTCGGAATCCTATTAAATATGTATGTAGCATTTAATCAGTTTCAAGGAAAATGTGATAAAATTGAATAATCATACTTATGTATTCCAAAATGAATAATTTGAATATCTAGAATCAGATTTTGGTAAATTCATGTAATGGTACCTATAGTGTACCAAAATTCTCACATTAGGAATACGACTTTTGTGTATCAGAAAGGTGAGATTTATGCATTTTACCATTTTCTACATTCTAACGTTCTGTACTGTAGAATTGCAGTTAGTACAAGAGATTTGCTTTGCTTGTACCAGGGGTAGCAAACTCAATTTCACTTGTCATAATCTAATCTAATCTCATCTTAATTTGGGAGTATAATTTCAGCAATACTTTCAGGCATCGTATTAGACAATTGCTGTTTCTGTCTCTGTTAGATGTGTAGCATTTATCTGCGAAACATATGCACGTCAATTCAATATTGTCGTCAGACACCACGACAATGTAAATATACGTAATTACCCAATAATATTTTATGGGTATGCACACTTAAGGTATTATATGTATGTATACACGCAAAGCATAGATACATACTACTGTCAACTCTCACATGCGCCTAGGCACTATAATTAATTTAGCCATTACCATGTATGAATGTATGTATGTACCTCTACATATTTAATAGGCACTACTAAATATTTGTGCCTTGACGATGTTTCATGAGCACACATTTTAGTTCTCAAATTACCGTTCCTGGATTGTCCAAATCCACATCAGACGAAATGGCATAAAAGTAGCGATAAGGTTTCCCATCGTACTGCTCATAATGAATCCTAGGGGCTTCACATCCAATATCGACAATAAGTTGAGACTCAGCCGGTGGCATAATCTCTTGGCTGGAACTACTAAAGTCAGCCAATCTCAAGCGGAAGCGTTTGGGCCGTCCCCGGAACATATTGGCATAATTTGGGTTAGAATGGGCGTCCTAAAACAATAACAATATTATCGACTCCCTGTCAATCACAACCATTTAACTGTCATTTAGTAGAACACAATGCTAACCTTCAGGGCGTCGATAAACATGCAATCAATCATAGAAGGGTCGTTGTAGGCACAAATGTCCACAATAATCACCA